>CM026283.1:14058452-14231652 GCA_014851415.1 Cnaphalocrocis medinalis
CACGGTCAACACCTAAAACGAAAGAGGGATGCCCGTACCAATTCCATTTATGCTGTTTTATGGGACACCCTGTATTAAGGCGACACCACGACGATACTAGCGCCGCCAATGGATTTATATGAGGATTATGAAAGAAAGAAAGAAAGAAAAATCATTTATTTGACACATAAAAAAAATAGTTAACAAACAGTTTACAAGCTTAAAAAGAAAAAAAATACAAATATATGAGATATAGTATCGTCGCGGTCTTAATAATAAAGTCCCCCTAAAAAGGGAAAATATATTCGTGTACTTCAATATAATAATAAGTGAAACACCATTAAAATGAATAATCATTTTAAGAATTCTGTACCGCTCAAAAGACCAGTTTAATATACCTATTTCTTGCTTATGAAAAATGGTTTCTTAAACAATGGATTAATAGGATTGTTCTCTTTTCTAGCTGCCAAGATGTATAGTAAGTACTGAGTAGAGTGTGGGCGTGTGTAACCAGTAGCCGTGTTAGATTTGTGTCTTTCAAATCTCACCTGACTGAGATGTAATTTGTATCTACTACCCCTAGCAATGAAATTTTGTTAATATGTCCTCTTTCTCATTCTTGTTCTTCTTGTATTAACTGTGTATATGTGTGTACTGTGCGTTACGAAACTTTCTGCATCGTGTAACAAAATGTGGAATAAACTACGCGATATTTCCGGACCAATATACGACCTTGAAGCCTTCAAGAAGTATAGCGTATTCTTTATTAGAAGGCTGTGTGTTGAAAAAAAGTGTTTAGTGATTTGGGGTTTTAAATGTTTTTGAACTAGTGCATTCACAACTGTTCCTTTAAAATCCCCTTCTTTCCGGATTATGCCTCTGGAACCATCATCCATTCGCCAAACTACGGCTAAAGCGCTACTGTACATGAACGCATGAATGTGCAGGCTACTCTCCGGACTAGCCTGCCCATTCATGCCAAAGCGTGACTTTTCCATATGTATATTTCTATTCACGAAAATGTTTGTAATAGTTGATTCATTTATTCTCTTAAGCTGCGTTTCCACTGATGCGGAGCGGAGTCAAATCCACAAATGAAATTCTAATGAGAGTTTTTGCAAATGTAAAATTCGATAGATGGCGTTAAGTTGACGTCAGGTCCAACTTTGACGACATTGGTCGTCAAAATGTAACCTGCCGTCAACGTAACGCCATCTATCTGAGTTTGATCAAAAGAAGGTGAGTTCGTTTTCAACAAGACTTCCAGTAGCCCCTACACGTTTGGTGTTTGCTACAAACTGCAAACACATGCCAAACACTGCAATCACATGCCAAACACTGCAAACACATGCCAAACACTGCAAACACATGCCAAACACTGCAAACACATGCCAAACACTGCAAACACATGCCAAACACTGCAAACACATGCCAAACACTGCAAACACATGCCAAGCGCCTTTCAAGTAAGGTACGCAGAATACCAGCGCCACGGGGACTTCACGTGTCCGTGGTAAATGCTAAGCGAATACCTTTTTAAGTGCCGCGAAACAAACACGGTCAACACCTAAAACGAAGGAGGGATGCCCGTACCAATTCCATTTTATCCTGTTTTATGGGACACCCTGTATTAAGGCGACACCGCGACGATACTAGCGCCGCCAATGGATTTATATGAGGATTATGAAAGAAAGAAAGAAAGAAAAATCATTTATTTGACACATAAAAAAAAATTGTTCACAAACAGTTTACAAGCTTAAAAAGAAAAAATACAAATATATGAGATATAGTATCGTCGCGGTCTTAATAATAAAGTCCCCCTAAAAAGGGAAACATATTTGTGTACTTCAATATAATAATAAGTGAAACACCATTAAAATGAATAATCATGTTAAGAATTCTGTACAGCTCAAAAGACCAGTTTAATACACCTATTTCTTGATTATGAAAAATGGTTTCTTAAACAATGGATTAATAGGATTGTTCTCTTTTCTAGCTGCCAAGATGTATAGTAAGTACTGAGTAGAGTGTGGGCGTGTGTAACCAGTAGCCGTGTTAGATTTGTGTCTTTCAAACCTCACCTGACTGAGATGTAATTTGTATCTACTACCCCTAGCAATGAAATTTGTTAATATGTCCTCTTTATCATTCTTGTTCTTCTTGTATTAACTGTGTATATGTGTGTACTGTGCGTTACGAAACTTTCTGCATCGTGTAACAAAATGTGGAATAAACTACGCGATATTTCCGGACCAATATACGACCTTGAAGCCTTCAAGAAGTATAGCGTATTCTTTATTAGAAGGCTGTGTATTGAAAAAAGTGTTTAGTAATTTGGGGTTTTTAAATGTTTTTGCTCTAGTGCATCACAACTGTTCCTTTAAAATCCCCTTCTTTCCGGATTATGCCTCTGAAACCAATCATCCATTCGCCAAAACTACGGCTAAAGCGCTACTGTACATGAACGCATGAATGTGCAGGCTACTCTCTGGACTAGCCTGCCATTCATGCCAAAGCGTGACTTTTTCCATATGTATTATTTCTATTCACGAAAATGGTTTGTAATAGTTGATTCATTTATCTCTTAAGCTGCGTGTTCCCACTGATGCGGAGCGGAGTCAATCCACAAATGAAAATTCTAATGAGAGTTTTTGCAACTGTTAAAATTCGATAGATGGCGTTAAGTTGACGTCAGGTCCAACTTTGACGACATTGGTCGTCAAAATGTAACCTGCCTGTAATAAGAACTTCGCTTGTCAACGAGCAAACTTCTTTTGGCGTATTCCACTCCGCTCCTATTCAGTAGAATGCGCAGCCTTAACGTCGTAAGGTGACAGCAGAAACAATAGAAAATCAATTGTTTTTGCCTGGTATGAGGACATCTGGGGGTCTACTCCGCCAAACGCTATCGAATTATTCGTAACGATACGTCAGTTCATACAAAAACCCTACTCTAACACAGCTTAAAATACGAATAATTGAATTGACAGCTTCACAAATCAAAACGACGAACATTCGACGGCGTCTCTGATGGTATCGTTAAGAGTATCGTCTCGAGATATCGAGATTTGACGTTTGTGAAGCTGTCAAATTCAATTATTCGTATTTTAAGCTGTGTTAGTAGTCAAAGGATTACCACTATATACTAGATGGCGTACTCATTACTTGCATTCGAGCCTCGTGAGATGTCTTTAACCTTATGATTGGGTCCTACTCTATAAGGTGACCACACGATTTAGATTTTCGATTCACAATTATTGTTTGTCAAACTCAGTCCACCACGTGGGAGTCGGACATCGGCTTCTCTAGGAAACTTCGTGAAGCCCATTCAAACTAGAGGACTAGCACGAAACCGTTTCAAAGTATCGTTTGATTATTTATGAGCAATTTGTATGAAAAAACACAAGTTCCAAATTAAAATTTCCTATTAGTATATACGTACGATACGAAGAGACTACCGACTTTTCGAAAAGTTTGTGCTAGCCCTATTAGATTTTTCTATTTACCTACCTATAATAATATCACTCTGCGGCCACCTTTAAACCGGCCATAGCGTATTGTTCATACAAACGTACATAATTTACGATTTGAAGGTTCTATGGAGCAAGAATATTGACTAAAATTATTTTTTTTTCACAAAACTCTTGGGGAAACTCTAGATCCCCATTGTTAGTTCTATAAAAACAAATCGTACATAGGTAGCAATTTTGTTAACTACCTGCTTCCTCATTATTTGATTATTATATTTATTAGTGCTTCATATATATTTTTTTTTGCATTTTCCCAGAAGTTTCCAAAGGATCAAGTGTCCCCTATTCTTGGGAGACTTGATCCCCAGTAACAGGTAGACTTGATCTTAGGGGATCAAAATCTCTCTAATGCAAATTTGAAAATAAATGAAAACCCGGTGTCTTATAAAAGCATTATTTAATTTAACAAATATTAAATTATATTGCTTTACATGTTCTCACATGTCTCACTCAAGTTTAATTTCACATTGTCATCATTATTTTTAGTCTAATAACATTTTTAAAGTTACCTTTAAACTTATTAACCCAATTCGGAAATACTTACAACGGAAAGATGGAAGGTACAGCCTTAACTTCCAACATTTTCCTTGATGCGGCAGGATGGGTCTTGAAATCTTCACCTGTGAAGTGCAAGCCGCAACAGCTGAATGTTTAGTGGATTTTTTCCGGTATGACGGTAAGCCACCTTTTTTGAATTTCTTCATTCTTTGGAAATCGTGAAACAGTACAAAAATCCAGTCTTTAGATGACAAGCGAAATGGACACCCTACTCAATGCAAAAAATAAAACTTTAAACTAAATACTTACTTATGAAAAGATACACCGCAACCTTTATATGATTCACTTTGCATCCTATCACACAACAAGTGAGAACCATTATTAAATAAATAAGCACAATTTTTACACTTTATTTTTGTCGCCACAATAATATAATCTTACAAAATTATTTTTTGCCGCCGCCCATAATGGTGATGTCCAGACGTCCAAGTGTTGCATATTTATTATAATTAAAACTACCATATCACCGACTCTTACATAAAACTAGTCGTTTATCATGGTTAAAAATTAAAAAAATAAAAAGACATTATTAATTCCAACGTATCATTCCTTTAAATTATTCCATATTTTGAAAGTTCCCCAGAAGAAGAAATATAAACTTTGCGTAAGTTAGGTATACCACAAAGGTTTTTTTTTTATGATGGCAACCCATTAGACAAAGACATATTCCTGCAGATTGACATCTCGCTCGGCTCGATTTTCTGTAAAGCGATTGGCATTTCAAAGTAATCCTTATTCTCACTGCATAGAATCGAAATTAACATTGCATTCATTTTCATAGTACACCATCTTGTTATAGTGTAAAATCTTTGGTTAGAGTAGGGTTTTTGTATGAACTGACGTATCGTTACGAATAATGGGATATCGTTTGGCGGAGTAGACCCCCTGGGTCTTAAGACGTTAAACGGTCTCTACACGTTCACCAGACTCATAACCAATACTCCCACAGGTTCAGTATGGGCAGCGTTCTCCCGGCGGCTGCAGACGCAGTTCCAGCAGCTGCAGACGCTGGTGCAGAGCGTGCAGGGCGGCGAGCGCGCGGCCGAGCAGACCGGCGGCGGCCTCGTGCGGGACTACTTCAACCTGCACAAGATCATGGTGCTCGTCACTGAAGCGGGCAAGGTAATGATGTCATAGTCTGTGGCCAATAAACTTGCACCTTTCATTCACACCCTCATACCAAGGTACAGTCGGCTGCAAATAGATAGCTAAAGCCAAGGTTGTTTAAATTAAACTATAGGCCAACGCTTGACCACAATCGCACCTGATGGAAAGTGACGATGAAGTCTAGGATGACACGCGTTTGCCTAGAAGATGCCTGTTCACTCTTGCCTTAAAGATGTCCAGATTAATCGGGAAACACAGACCTCGGTAGGGAGTTGCACTCCTTAGCTATTCATATATAACGGTACGAATAACGTATGCGTTGTAATCAGTACTAAGCGGCTTGTGATAAGAGGCGTCAACATTAATTTGATATGTAATTAAATTCCCGACATTAAGGGCCTCGTTCACCACCTACGAGTAAAGTGTCAACTAATTTACTATATTGGGTATTTGTATTGAAAAAAAAATTCAAAATAAACTAGGTCGCGGACCATGGGCCAATTTTCTCCTAACCCACTTTAATTGAAGAGTAAATTACTTGAAATTACTCAGTGGTGGTGAACGAGGCCCTAAGTATTTTAATGTTTTGATGTCTTATTTTTTTTTATGTGATAGGTAGCAGACGAGCAGGCGGACCACCTGATGGTAAGCAATTGCCGCCGCCCATGGACACATGCAACACCAGTGGAGTTACAAGTGCGCTGCCAACCTTTTATCCCCTTCCCCCCCGGGTGGGCCACCGGTACCCTCACTCACTCGGCAAAACACAGCCCAGGGGCTGCTTCACGCCGGTTTTCTGTGTTTGTCAATGTCTATGGAGTTTGTCTCTTTTACTATAGATTGTTTATTTATATCTGTGCAGATCTTCGGCATGGACAACCTGTCGGGCGCGATCCTCTGGCAGCGCTACCACGCGGGGCTAGACGCCAGCAGCGCGGTGCTGGTCACGCGCCGCTCCGCGCGCCACCCGCCGCACCGCGCCTGCGTCACTATCGTCGGCAAGCACGAGGTACTGTGTTCACACGGACTAGCACGAACATTTTAAACAAAGGTCGTGGGTTCGATCCCCTCCCTGAACAAACATTCGTGTGATGAACACTTGTTTGTTCAGTGTCTGGTTGTTAATGTATTTCAGTACTAGCGGCCGCCCGCGACTTCGTCCGCGTGGAAAAGTAACTTTTTACCCCCCTTTTAACCCCTTACAACCCCCTTAATAGTGTTATGTTGATAGCCTATAGCCTTCCTCGATAAATGGACTATCCAACAAAAAAAGAATTATTCAAGATGCAATACAATATTTCTAACACGCGACAAGTAACAATAATGTTAATTATTGCTAAAAACGGCTACTTTTAGCAATAATTGACATCATTATTACTTATCGCGTGTTTTATATTTCGTGTTGCATCTTGAAAAATTCAATTTACTTTTATGTATGTCTGTAATGTTTGCTTTCTTAAAAAATATCGTATTTTCGCCACAATCAGTGTAAATAGGTTGGCGGCGCTAGTTTCATTCGTGTAGCCCCTTAAGTATTATATTTGTGATCCTCTGTTATCTGATCTGTAACACAAGTGCTTAAGCTACTTAGTACAGAGTCAGGTCAATGTATGATATGTTGTGTGAATTTTTTATTATGAAATCTTCGTTCGACCCATCTTTAAAATTTGATGAGCTATCAGCTAAACCGAAGAGAGCGAACGGTTTAACGTTTCTGTGTTGTTATAGGAGACAGGCAACGGGCTGATCATCAGTTTGGAGCCTGTGAGGGGTGAGCTGGTAGGCGAGAGGGCGTTACAGTTGGAAGTCCGTTTACTGCAGGCCGCGCGCCTGCACCGCGCCGGGCCCGACCAGCTGCACGCCTTGTTGCTGCTCGACGAGCAGGAGAACGTACAGGTGACACATCCTTCTTCATACAAGCTTTTCAGCTATTAGGCAATTAAGTAAGTAAAACATTTATTGACCACACAAGAAGAGATACAACACAACAGCAGTAAG
This sequence comes from Cnaphalocrocis medinalis, assembly GCA_014851415.1. Taxonomy (NCBI): domain Eukaryota; kingdom Metazoa; phylum Arthropoda; class Insecta; order Lepidoptera; family Crambidae; genus Cnaphalocrocis; species Cnaphalocrocis medinalis. Next base: position 14,065,625 of record CM026283.1, read on the forward strand.
ACACAGAATACATAATAAGAAGTAGGTACATACAAGAACAGAGAGAAACATTACGTGCTTACATATACAGACAGATAGGTGGTCAATAAGGTCCAATTCTCGGTTTTCGCTTTCTATGTCGAGTTGGCTTCATGGAACGCATATACTAATTGGTCGGCGATAGATTGATATGCAGATAGATAGGCAGAATTGGCCTCCTGTAGGCCTAACATGCGTACTGCGACAAAATTTTGTCGAGTCTCGTTCGCGAGAGCTTATCATTCTATCCCGCTCATCGCTCATCCTTCTATCCCGCTCATCGCTCATCCTTCTATCCCGCTCATCGCTCATCCTTCTATCCCGCTCATCGCTCATCCTTCTATCCCGCTCATCGCTCATCCTTCTATCCCGCTCATCGCTCATCCTTATATCCCGCTCATCGCTCATCCTTCTATCCCGCTCATCGCTCATCCTTCTATCCCTCTCATCGCTCATCCTTATATCCCGCTCATCGCTCATCCTTCTATCCCGCTCATCGGTCAGTCATGTGAGCGAGAAGCACGACACAATACGAGTGTCGACAAAATTATCTCGCGGCGCGCATGTTAGCCCGGCTGGTCCCCGCCTGCACCGGCCGGGCCCGACCAACTGCACGGCTTGTGCAGGTGACATACTGTTCTTCTTCTTCGTAGCAAGCTTTTCGGCAATCAGTGGCCTTACCATGAGTTTGAAATACTATCCTCGCTATCGAAAACTATCGCTTTGTCTCTTTCATTGTGATGCATTTGAAAGAGACTGAGCAATAGTTTTGGATAGTGAAGTTAGTATTTAAATGTCATGGTAAAACCACAGGCTACAAGTGTACTGTAAAAAGTTGTGAGATCTATATAATAGCAAGCCGTAAAAGGTAAAATAACTCGACATTTTATTAAATAGGTAAAATTTTTAACATCGGCTCCATTCTCAAACTCAAATGAATTTTTGTTTACATAAGCTTGTACCTTCACAGCACTTACAAATCTTATAAATATATGTTTTAATAGCGTAGCGTACTATGTATTTGTAGACGTCTTTATAACTTATTTATGTTTACTAATTACTGTAATAACATTTTACAGGTTTTCCCCGAGTCAGCTGCTCCCCTGGTAGAAAACATGTTCATCTATGTAGCTGATAAAAATACGGCAAAAGTACAGGGATACGCATTGAAATATGACGGCAAGGTAAGATTTTTCTGTTACCAGCAATTTCTTTTTAACTTTATTAATTAAGAATATGAAAAAATATCTCTCAATTTGCACTAGTAATCCAGCGATGAGTCAGGTTAGGCTTTCGGTGCTCTTAAGTCAGGTATAAAGCAGACCATATGTCCCGTTTTTTGGTTATTTGTCCCGTTGTCCCGAAACAATGTTCTGGGATGCAGAATTCCCCATTTTTATAATATGATAAGTGGCAGACGAGCAGACGGGTCACCTCATGGTGAGCGATTGCTGCCGCGCATACTCATAACGCCAGTTGAGTCACAAGTGCCGCTGCCTTTTAAACCCCTTTCCCCCGATCGGGTCTCCAGTACCCTCACTCATTCAATGAAACACAGCGCAAGCACTGTTTCACGCCGGTCTTCGAAACTTGTCGTGTTTTGTGAAAATATTGTCCACTTTTAGTTCTATTTGTGTGCGAAAACTCGAAACTGTCGAAAACCTTCGCTGTTGACCATCTCCTGTAGGCCTAACATGCGCACCGCGACTTTTGTCGACTCTCGTTCGTGAGAGCGCATCCTTCTATCCCGCTCGTCGCTCAGTCAGGTGAGCGAGATGCAACTTCTACCGACGCACTACGAGGGTCGATTAAATAGGGTATTTTACGACTTTTTTTTTATTTATTTATTGTAAAGTTTTTCAAGTATGAATCACAGCTCCATTTTTATTTTTTTTCTATCATCATTAGTTCCGAAGATATAGAGTTGCAAAGTTCCCAATCAGAAAAGGAGAGCGATACGCTATTAATGACGTCACTAGGCTAGTGCTTCCTACAAGCGCCGTACAAAATTTTGTTTAAGAAAGAGACAGGTGTATCAAAAGTTTGTTGCTCTATAACTTTCTTGTATTTAAACTTTTTAAAAATGTTTCTTCAGTAATCGTACAGTTATACAGTAAATTATCGAGTCTAGGAATCGGATGTCGATATTTTAACGACGGTAAAATACCCTATTATCTCTTGGTGCGCATCTTACCCCGGCTGATGATATCTGTCTGGCAGGCGGTGGTGGCACAAAAGACGTGGTCGCTGAACCTGGGCGGGTCCCGCATCGTGGCGCTGGCGGCCAAGCCCGCGGCCGAGCGCGTGCACTCGCCGGGCCGCGTGCTGGGCGACCGCAGCGTGCTCTACAAGTACAACAACCCCAACCTCGTGCTGTTCGTCACCGAGGGACCCGACCTCATACACAAGGGTGAGGCGTTCACTCTACCACATCACACTCGCTGACTGAGGCCGCGTGCTGGGCGACCGCAGCGTGCTCTACAAGTACAACAACCCCAACCTCGTGCTGTTCGTCACCGAGGGACCCGACCTCATACACAAGGGTGAGGCGTTCACTCTACCACATCACCTACTTACTTACTACGCTGGCTCAGTGACCCGAAGTGGATCTTGGCCTCCGACACGAGAATTCGCCACTCCGCACTATTCTCAGCCACCTCTTGCCACTCCGGCCTTTGAAGGTAACCAAGATCCTTCTTGACCTGGTCCATCCAGCGATATCTGGGGTGCTTCCCGGTAGATCGAACCAGGTAAGCTCGCTTGGCAGCACGATCCGACTTCATTCTTTCAATGTGACCGAGCCAGCTGAGCTGGAGATTAAGAAAGAACGCCGAAATCGAAGAGCTTGGCCGAACCAAACATAATGGGCGAGACAAAGTCTACAACATCCCACTTCCTAACTAATATTATAAATGCGAAAGTAACTCTGTCTGTCTGTTACTCTTTCACGCCAAAACTACTGAACTGATTTGAAAGAAATTTGATATACAGATGGTCTAGACACTGAGAAAGGACATAGGTTACTTTTTAATGCGAAATGGGGGTTGTTAAAAAGGCTACCTAAAGATACTACTAATATCCACGCGGATGGAGTCGTGAGTAACAGCCAAATGGGAAAGTGTGTCTGTCTTTCTCTATGTTTGTCTTTCTTTCACGGCAAAACGGAGCGACGAATTGACGTGATTTTTTAAATGGAAATAGTTAAAGGGATGGGGAGTAACATTGGCTACTTTTTGCTCCTTTTGAACCCCTTTGTCAGATTTACGCTGTTGGTGTTCCAAATAAAAATAAACAAGTTTTTATATTGCGGGTAACTGTGAAACAGGCCGCATCGGCTGATGCAATCCAAAGATTTTTAATTAGTATCTAGTGGTTTTAGTGTACAAATTTGGGTTACTTTGGTGCAGTTGAAGTGCCGCAGGGTTATATGAATATAAGAATCATTGATTGTGTCGCTATTGTGTGTCGAGTGAGTTTGCACGTGAACAATTTGCTTTGACCTAATAGAGGTCTTAAAAACCTACGGCTTTGTTAAAATAGTCTCCACAGAATCCTTAGGACATTAAAACGCTAAACAACCCGGCGTTTTAGTGAGTGATTGTGACTTCGACTGACTTCGACTGTGACTACACTTTATCAAACTACACTTGACATTGGCAAAATTAAATGTGTCATGAAACAAAAGATTTAAATCATAGATATGCCCTTCGCCATACTTTGACCGCGCCGATTTGAGTCGCACCTCAAATAACCTAGTTTTTGCTCAACTGAGATTAGCACTGGTGTGTAGACATCGTGGTGGCGACGGTGGTGGACGCGGTGTCGGGCGGCGTGGTGGCGGCGGCGGCGGCGCGGCGCGCGCGCGCGCTCCCGCTGGCGGTGCACAGCGACAACTTCCTCGCCTACCTCTACTACAACGACAAGCATCGACGCACTGAGATCGGTACGTACTTTGTTTTATACCATACTTGTTAAACATGTCGCTCTTTCAGAAGTAGAGACCTAATCCAAAAAAAAAATGAAAATTGAAAAAACTTCCGACACAAAAAAGTATGCAAATAACTAATGACAACCTTTAAAAAGCTACTACTCAAGTCCTTTCATATGATACCCATATTGTGGAAGTTGTGTTAAACATACAAACCATATCTCTGTGACGGCGGTCGCACACAGATGGTAATTCTGCGTGCGTAAGTAACAACCACAGAACTGCATAGTTCCACGAACATGTTTACGGAACTAGTTTCGAAGGGTAACCATGATTTGCGCATCTCTAAGCCCTTTTGTTACGGACGGAGCGGATTTTTCGTTCGCAAAAACCCTCATTACTACTCAATCCTATTAAATGAGGGTGTTTGCGAATGAAAAATCCGATAGATGGCGTTACTTTGACGTCAGGTCCAACAACGAGTGGATTGGTTACATTTGACGTATCATGTCAAAATTATGAAGTTATGTTATGAAACAACCAATGTCGTCAAAGTTGGACTTGACGTCGACGTAACGCCATCTATCGGATTTTTCATTCGCAAACACCGTCATTGGATTGTCCAAACCCTCATTATAGGTACAATGGAGCTATACGAAGGCCCCCAGCGCTGGGAGGAGGCGGGCGCGGCGTTCAGTTCGCTACGAGGCTCCCGAGCACCTGGAGTGTCCCGCGCGGCGTACGTGCTGCCGGCCACGCCCACGGCCGCCGCCGTCACGCGCACCGAGCGCTCGCTCACCGACAAACACATCCTGCGTATGTACATGACGGGCTTTTAACCGTCTTATTCACTTCTCGAGGGTAGTATACCGCTAAAAATAAAATAAAAAGTTGGTCTCATTCTAATGTAAAACTCCCTGCTTTCTTTCATAACAAGCTATTTTGTGAAAGGTATTTAGATGATCGAAAGCAAAAACCTTCATTTTCAAATACAAGGATACTATATAGTTTCCTTTTCTATAGAAAAAACTCTAAAAGTGATGTGTCACCAGCCGTCGACTATCCCTGTATATTATACTGTGAAAGTGTAGCCATGGATAGTAACACGGAGACTATCCTATACAGGATGGAAGTGCAGGACTAGTAAAAAAAAAAATACCGAGTTATTGGGTTCAGTGGTAGTGGACTGGGTGATCGGGACTATAACTATAGCACCTGCCTGATGAATGATAAAATCACGAATAAAATAAGCAAGCTGTGACTCCCTGTGGACACCCTAAACGGTCGCTCAAGTCCGAAGTTGGTGTAGAACTACTGAAAATGAGAATTATTGTTTTATTATTGTTTAAAATGAGAATTATTGTTTTAATTGTGGGAGAGCCACGCTTCGGCATGAATGGGCCGGCTCGACCGGAGTGATACCACTGCCTCAAAGAAAACCGGCGTGAAGCAGCCCCTGTGCTGTGTTTCGCCGAGTGAGTGAGGGTACCGGAGGCCCACCCGGGGGGGAAGGGGATAAAAGGTTGGCAGCGCACTTGTAACTCTACTGGTGTTGCAGGTGTCCATGAGCGGCGGCATTGCTTACCATCAGGTGATCCGCCTGCTCGTCTGCTACCTATCACATAAAAAAAATATATCGTTTTGTCTGATCAGTGGCGCTGTCTACGGGCGCGATAGTCGAGCTACCATGGGCATACCTGGAGCCGCGGCGGCCCGTGGCGCCCACGCCGGAGCAGCGCGAGGAGGGCTCATCCCGTACGCATTGGTGGCTATAAAATATTTCGAGGTAAAAGGAATAAAATATGTGGTCCGGGAGTATCATGCATGATAACGGAGTAGATAGTAAACCATAATTGGAGCTCGCTAATTTTAATATAGAAAAGTATACGAATGTTCGTTTATCCAATATTTCAAAAAAAATTAGACCCCCCAGAAATATATTCGACACGTGTCCAATAAACTTATTCATTTTGAAAATCAATATAAATGCGTATAAGGATTTTTTGTAATATTTTCAATAAATCATTCTAATTAAAAATATATTGTTTCATTTACCTCTCCTTTGTTTGTCCAAATGTTTAACCCCAAACTAGCGCACATTTGTAATTTTTTACGTTTTAGTATGTATTGCACAACTTCACCATTTTTTAGGGTTCCGTAGTCTACTCGTCATGTCTGTCCGTCTGTCTGTCTGTCTGTCCTGGCTCGTTCTCCGCCGTTTCTGCACCGATTGCCACTGAAAATTGGTAAAGAGATGTATACTGATAATCCAAAAATTGGTATTTAACATTATTGAAAAATAATTATTTTTCACCCCCCCTTTCCATACAGCGAAAAGTTAATTAGAAAAATAAATTCGACTTACCCCATCGTCTGGTCGGTATCGTTAAAAAGGTATCTTTAAATACAACAAAAATTGCCTTGACATAATGTGGATCAAACCCCCCAGTTTCGAGATATATTAATACAAAGTTAAAATTAGAGCTTCCTCTCCCCCCCCCCCCCCCCAACTTTTGAAATACTATTAAAATAATTCTGAAAAAAATATGCTCTATACCTCCAAGTAAGTACCTACGTACAGCCACACATCACAGTAAATACTGTCATACACATTAAGTTGAATATCAGTTGAGGAAATTTGACAGATTGTGGTAACCTGATGTGTGGCTGACTGTACTTTTAACGAAAACTTTAGCGGACTCTGTATCATACATAGTATTTTTAATACAACTTAACCAACTTATGACGTGCAGTTGCCCTAACTAAATGGTAATGTATGGAAATAACTACCTAACTTAACTATGAAAATAAGGTTTAAGGCCCATTTTTTGGATACGGAACACCTTCATGCTGCGTGTCCGACACGCTCTTGGCCGGTTTTATTTACAAACTGACTAAATAAATATTTATTTATCTTCAATGTGCAGAATTTTACACTTACAATTTATATATAAGTTCATTCACCAAACTGATTTGACTCATTCTTTGTGTCCCATCACTGTCTTTTTCGTATGTATGCTGCATAGTTACGTGAAATCTTTAGTTGTGAGCGTGTATTTTTTGATGTTTTAAATTTTTCTGTAGTGTGCGTTTATCGTGACAGCAAATTTGTGACTGTTGAGTATTAAAATTTTTGGTGGTGTGCTGTACGTGTTTTACCTCGTCCCCCGCAAAAAATGGTGAAAAAATTGTTAGAAGCGCGGACGTTAGGGCATCTCCAGTGGCTGTCTACTCTAAGTCATAGATAGTGACTTTCGATGACACGCACACGTCATGTCATCAAAATATTGCCTCGTTTTTAGGTGTCAGGGCATATCTATGATTTAAATCTTTGGTCATGAACACAATACAGGCCATATTGAAAAAAAAATTCGGTTTATAAGTAAGACTGTGTTTATTGTTGGTGCGTAGACATCGTGGTGGCGACGGTGGTGGACGCGGTGTCGGGCGGCGTGGTGGCGGCGGCGGCGGCGCGGCGCGCGCGCGCGCTCCCGCTGGCGGTGCACAGCGACAACTTCCTCGCCTACCTCTACTACAACGACAAGCATCGCCGCACTGAGATCGGTACGTACTTTGTTGAGACCTAATCCAAAAAAAAATATTGAAAATTGAAAAAACTTCCGACACAAAAAAGTATGAAAATAACCAATGAAAACCTTTAAAAAGCTACTACTCAAGTCCTTTCATATGATACCCATATGTATTACTCAACCAGAACAATTAGGCGCATTCTGAAAATGGCGGCTTGAGGACTAGTGATGGGAATACTTTCATCTGTATTATACAGTGATACATAGTAGTAATACTAGTTAGGTATTTATCTTTGCTGAATTTATTTATTTGACTTCTGATTTAACTGCATAGTAGTTTTATGTATTGAGTACTTAGTAAATAATAAAATAAGCGCATGGTTAGGTCAGAGCGAAGATAACGAAATCAACTAAATTATAACAAAAATCCCGCATAGACATATAGGTACTAACGCTCAGAGCAAGTATCCGACTTCGCCGATGCAGTGTTACCGCTTCTGAATATCTAAAATAAGTATACGATTGCTAAAATTTTATTTAATAAGTACTTATATAAACATACATTAATTATTTGAATTATTTTAAAATAATATTATACTTACTACTTCCATTCGTTCGATATTTATTATGTTCAATTTGGATTCCAATACATATCTTATGTTACGAAGATACATCTAATCAAGTAGGACAAATGACAACGGCAACAATGTTCCGAAAAAAGTATTTATTGCGCGTCACTACGGGATGTGCGGGACGAAGTGCGGGGTACGGGGCGCGGTAACCGCACTCCTGTCATGCGCCTAATTGTTCTGGTCGAGTAGTATTGTGGAAGTTGTGTTAAACATACAATCCATATCTCTGTGACGGCGGTCGCACACAGATGGATGGATTCTGTGTGCGTGAGTAACCACCACAGAACTGCATAGTTCCACGAACATGTTGGATATCCTAATAATAAAATAAAATAAAATAAAACATGTTTACGGAACTAGTTTCGAAGGGTAACCATGATTTGCGCATCTCTAAGCCCTTTTATTACTCTGAGTTTTTTTTCGGACGAAACGAGGATTTTTGCAAATTAAACATTCGATAGATGGCGTTACGTAGACGCCTTTTTAGTTTACCTAGGGGAAATGCGTTACGCATACCCGTCCACCGGGGGGTGGGTTACGTGATCCAACTTTAACAACATTAACATCAACGTAATGCCATCTATCGGATTTTTCATTCGCAAACACCGTCATTGAATTGTCCAAACCCTCATTATAGGTACAATGGAGCTATACGAGGGCCCGCAACGCTGGGAGGAGGCGGGCGCGGCGTTCAGTTCACTACGAGGCTCCCGAGCACCCGGCGTGTCCCGCGCGGCGTACGTGCTGCCCGCCACGCCCACGGCCGCCGCCGTCACGCGCACCGAGCGCTCGCTCACCGACAAACACATCCTGCGTATGTATATTACGGGCTTTTAACCGTCTTATTCACTTCTCGAGGGTATTATACTGCTAAAAATAAAATAAAAAGTTGGTCTCATTCCAATGTAAAACTCCCTTTTTTTTAATGTAATAGGTAGCAGGCGAGCAGGCGGATCACCTGATGGTAAGCAATTGCCGCCGCCCATGGACACTTGCAACACCAGTGGAGTTACAAGTGCGCTGTCAACCTTTTATCCCCGGCCCATTCATACCGAATGCCATGAATGGGCCGTCTCGACCGGAGTGATACCACTGCCTCACAGAAAACCGGCGTGAAGCAGCCCCTGTGCTGTGTTTCGCCGAGTGATTGAGGGTACCGGAGGCCCACCCGGGGGGAAGGGGATAAAAGGTTGGCAGCGCACTTGTAACTCTACTGGTGTTGCAGGTGTCCATCAGCGGCGGCATTGCTTACCATCAGGTGATCCGTCTGCTCGTCTGCTACCTATCACATAAAAAATAATATCGTTTTGTCTCGTCAGTGGCGCTGTCTACGGGCGCGATAGTAGAGCTACCGTGGGCGTACCTGGAGCCGCGGCGGCCCGTGGCGCCCACGCCGGAGCAGCGCGAGGAGGGACTCATCCCGTACGCGCCCGAGCTGCCGCTGCCGGCCGAGGCCGTCGTCAACTACAACCGCAGCCTGCCGCGCGTGCGGGCTGTCTATACCGCGCCCTCGGGATTGGAGTCTACTAGCTTGGTGCTGGCTACAGGACTGGGTGAGTCATTTTCAGATACAACATCGTTACACGATTGTGAACCCCTTCCCCCTCACAGTGAGTCACATTTGTGAGACTCCACCGCAGCCTGCCGCGCGTGCGAGCTGTATACAGCGCGCCTTCAGGCTTGGAGTCTACTAGCTTGGTGCTGGCTACAGGGCTGGGTAAGTCATTTTCAGATACAACATCGTCACATGATTTTGGCTACAGGGCTGGGTAAGTCATTTTCAGGAGTTTATACAACATCGTCACACGATTTTGGCTACAGGGCTGGGTAAGTAATTTTCAGATACAACATCGTCACACGATTTTGGACCCCTTCCTCTTGGTGACAGTAAGTCACATTTGGGAGACTCCACTGCAGCTTAAATACTTCTAAAAATTATGTATTACATTCCTTGCTCCCTGATTCCTTGCTTGGCACCTGATTAGTTAAAAGAAACATTCCAAAAAAAAAGCCAAAGGTCGTGGGTTCGATCCCCACCCTGGACAAACATTCGTGTGATGAACACTTGTGTTTGTTCAGTGTGGTGTTATATATGTATTTGAGTATTATATTTGTGATCCTCTGTTGTCTGATATTTGCATTAGTTAGTACGGAGTCAGGTCAATGTATGAGATGTTGCTTGTGTGAATTTATTATTTATTATTCACTCCCCCCAGATCTGTTCTACACGCGAGTGGCGCCATCCAAAACCTTCGACCTGCTGAAGGACGACTTCGACTACTACCTGATCACCGTGGTGCTGGGCGCGCTGCTGCTGGCCACCTACAGCACCAAGTACTTCGCGTCGCGCAAGATGCTGCGCATGGCCTGGAAGTGATGCGCGCGCGCAGACAGACGCTTTGGACTGTGTGGACCACTGGCTGGCTGAGGGGGGTCGCTTAGTGCCGTTGGATAACTCTGTTCTCGCTTCGAACATGTATAGTATACAGGGTATCTCTGTGAACATTTACATCCCTTTAACCATGTGTTCTATCAACCATTCTGAACAACATTTGTTGAACAGCTTTTCGAAATTGATCGAAAATTTTTTCGACTTTTCATACAAAATGACCAAGTCACGTGACCGACTTTGTATGGAAAGATGATTTTTTTTTGTACGAAATTCCAAAAGTCAGACAGCAAATGTTGTTCTGAATGGTAGTTAGAACTCATGGTTAAAGGGATGTAAATGTTTACAGATACACCCAGTATAGTTACACCGTTTCAACTACTGTTTGTTATTTGGAACAAATTTCTTTGGAAAAAGAAATCGACTAACGTTTCATGTTAAGCATTCGGATTAGTCTTTTTTGTATAGCGAAGGCATTGTTTTTTTTGGAAATTAAGTTTTTTTTTTCGAATTGTCCAAATAACAGGTAAAGCAAATATTTTTTGCAGAGTTAACTGATCGGCCTATAGTACCGAATTTACTTTTTCTAACTCCTAAACCTTGGCTACTCGCCGGCCCTATGTATAGTTAGAGTCGGTTATGTGCAGCATAAATTTACTATATTAGAAGAAGCAGACAAATCAGCGACGATGCCGCTATAGTGTAATCATTCATATGGAGGGAAAGAGTTAATATATCCAAGACTGGTGTGATTCTCACTCATAAAGTCAATATTAAACTTTATAAAAATCTTTCGTCTAAAATAAGTACGTATTATACGTATCTATTCATTATTTAAATTTATAATAGTCATGGAAGGAGTCAGGCGAATATTTGAATAATAGTATTAGATATGCCTAGTTATGGAATAAATGTAATGTAACTTTCATATTTTAAGCTTTTAATACTGCAATGAATTCTCGTTTCACCAGTCAAGTATAAGTAGTTATAATTGTAATTACTGTAGATAAATATTTTGCATTATATTAGATTAAATTGAACGGAATTGATCGCCCACTGCCAACTTTTTCTACACAGTCCAAATGTCATAAATAAATATAGAGTAATATATAAATAAATAATATAAATATAGCCTCGTGATTCGTGCATAGTGAGTGTTCACGTAAGTAAATAACTGCATACACGTTGTCGGTATAGGCCAGCAATAGATTACAGACTTGTATAGATCAAGATGTGAGCAAATTTAAAGTATACATGCCTTTCTGTAATGAGTAACTTTGCAACGTGATTTCTCTTTTTTTAAATAGACTTTAGTAGCTGAACGATGCGTAGCATTAGGCAAATGCGAAGTGAATGCGACGTCGGATCACCGCGGGCAGCGATAACGGGAACAGCATAAAAATCAAAGATATACACGTCGCAAATAACTTTGGTACACAAATTGTCCGGCGTACCAGCGCTAGGCGATAATCGCTTGCACACGCCGCGGGATTTGCGCAACTAATATCTGCGCTCACGCATAGCGCAGTGCGAGCCATTTTGCTCCTTAACTGGACCACCGCTACATACATTCGCTGATCTTAGATACGTATTGCCGTTACTTCCATACGTAAAATTCTGAATAATTGTTTCCATTTCTAGATAGTCGTGTCGTGTTCAAAATAATCACGTTGCAAGGTTTTATTTATGATTCATGTAAAAATTAGCTAGTGCAATGTAGTTGTATTATTTATTTGTGGTGTGTATGATTTGTTATGAAATGAAACCATTCCAGGATATATTAATACCTTTAAACTATTAAAATATACTAACCAATTACCTGGATTAGATTAAAAGTTAAGGTGGATTATAAATGAATATTTATCTATATTGATATCATATTTTAAACATCTAAATTAAGAATTCCTAAAAATAATTTCGCATTAGACAAAATTCAACTCTTTTAAATGATTAAAATTAAATGTAATGAATCCGAATGTTGAAGTTTCTTTCTAATATCGTTCAGTCTGTTGAAAATACTAATACATTTGTATGTATTTATTATAAAACACTCGGCGTTAAATATCGTGTGTATAAAATCGGTAAGGTATAGAACATGATTACGGTTTTGTTAGGTAGATTTTGTACTTTGTCCACAGAGGAAAGTGGGCAAAATAGGTAATATCAATGTATTTATGACTTAAGTTATCAATGTTACAATACTTATTGCATTTGTTAACTACACTTAACACATTACTATTTATCTTCTACTATTATATCAATCGCACTTTATTTACATTACTTAAAACGCAATCCAAATAAATGAATTTATACCTGTAAGATATCAAGGATCATATTATGTATATGGTTTTTGTTCGTGGATGAATTGCTCACAAATGGTTTGTTATTTAGAGGTTAAGGTTAAAAGTATTGCTATCTTTTTGTTTAACATGTTGTTTAATTTATCATTTGTTTCTCAAATATTGTTTCGAGGCGAACTGTTTGTCTGACGCGGGCGAAGCCTTTGGTGTAGAGTTGTGGAGTGCTAATGAAGTTGAAGTTACACACACGTAGCAATGGTCGTAGAGTTGCGAAAACACAGGGCCAACAACGAAACGGAATTCGACCTAATATTTATGCCTGCCCTTTCCACAAGCCCTTTCATCTTATTTATTTGGATGCGACATGTGAAAAGTAGGGTATTCTCAATAGTTACGGGATAGTTTCGTTGTAGTACTCAAGCTTCGATCACGATGTTAGAAACCAAATTTCGCACGACTCTAAAGACGTACTACTAACAATATAATGGACAAAGTCTAGATGAGGAGAGGAGGACAAAAAGAGCCAAATTAAAATCTTAATTATAAAAAACTACAGTTTGATACTTTTTCTAGTTTCTACTTTTCCTTGACAACTGTTTTATCTAGAATATGTTATTATATTCTGTGAAGTAAATAACATAGTTGTTTCTCGTTTGTTTTTATTGTAGATATAATTCCACGAGGCGCTTGTGCTGCCGGTCATGTTGGGAATGTTATGAACATAGTTCTGTTTAGCATTAGTCTATTTTGCTTGTATTACAGTAATGGATCAACTCCACTATTCTTTGTCTATGTACAATATTTTATAATTTGGATAGTGCTTATCCTATCAATTTGAAAAAGTGACAAAACTACCATAATACATTTACCGTCGCAAGTACTATTTTAGCACTCGAATACTCGATACACTTCAGTTTTAACAATTTTATATATCTGTAAATTTCATGAACATTATTTGAGAAGTGACAGTAAATGTATTATTAAAAGTGCTCGACGACCAAAGCAATTGTTTCGTTATATTCGAAACGATTGGAGCTCGATGTTGTAGTCGTCTAAGGTCGGATTTCTCTAGAAAGCAATTTTATATATGTACGAGAAGTGATTTAATTTTTCTTTCGGACTTTTAGCTCGTTAAAAACATCAAATGATTGTGCCTAAGTAGTCTAGTTGAAACCCGACGTTCAGTATTTAGCTAACGTTTTTAAGGTTACCATTGCACTCGTATATTATAGATCGATAGATTTTATTTAAAATAGTTTTATTAAAGGGAAGGTCGGAAATTTTTGTTCGGGTTTAGGACACCTTTAAATGTATAAAGTTACAAACAATACTACAGTAGAAGTAAGGAATTTTACGAAATAAATGTTTAATCTATTCATATCTCACTCGTCGCAGCCATGCCCGACGCTCGCCACATTATGACAAAACGCGACCTAAGAATAGTTGCGGAACAAAACTCGTTCTAGCCCCTTTTAACATTGCGTGTTTGAATGGGATGACATGATCCGTAAGTAAGGTATAGCTAAAGATCGCGTTTTGAAATAAGGTGGCCGGAGTCTTACCTCTACGCATTTGTATCGACGTCGGCTTCTAGACTGACACACGATGTGGGAACGGTGGAAATAGACTATTCAATGTTATACTACACTAAAACTAAATGGGTACTTGTTTCTGTGAAAATTGTGTTTTTATAAAGATAAAAATGAATTACTGCCAGTTGATCGTTTTATTTGATTCACATCAATATAGAGAAATACATCAATATAAGTATAGTAATATGGATAGACAAATATATCTCGTCGTAGATAAATACGAAGAAGAGATTACAATGTGACTACTGGAAGCCAATTCTCGGTTTTCGCCTTCTATGTCGAGTCAACTTCATGGAACGCATAGACCAATAGGAGAACAAGATAAGGAATGTCGACTTTAATCTGTGTTCTATTGGTTGTGCGTTCCATAAAGTCGACTTCGACATAGAAGGCGAAAACCGAGAATTAGCCTCCTGGACTATAATAATTTAATAAATGGTTAATCGTCCGCGGTACTTTCTGTCCATCGAGATTCATCTGTCTCCCCCGCGGTACTTACAGTGCCTTCCGGCGTCACACGACCGGCTCGTCATACGAGGCGGTTCCGAGCAATCCAATTCGTGACAAAAAGTACCGCAGATTACATTGCCGGCGTACACCCGGGCACGGTAATAGTATCTAGTAGTATTTTAGCCCAATTTTAAGGAAGGATATAATAGGAAGACTTGGTTTGACAACTTTAGTGGTTACCCGAGAGTATAATGAGATGAGACCAGTGACCAGGTCTCACTTTGTTTCAGTACTTAAGTATTTTCATTAGTTTAGTTTACTTAGATGGCGCTCGATAACGATTACATCGCGCAAGTGTTCCATCTTTTCGGGTTACTTAATGAGCCTAGTAGTTGTTTATAGAAGTTGTCTTTATGAATAGTTAAAGAATAACAATACAAAATGATAAAAATACTCAAAATGTCAGAGTGAAATCTTAGAGAGTGCACCTGTGTTTGCGCACACACTTGAGCACTATCTCCTGCGTACGTGGCTGATCGTTAAGATTGGCCGCCGTAGCCGAATGTCGGTTGGAGGATTTTATTTTTTAGATAAGGACAATGAATGACATATTTTTTTTATAATAATATGAGGCGTGGGAGTTCCACGCCTGCTGGTATGAATAAAATACTGCTAGTTACAACTACCTTGCTCTGATCTTTCTCGATTTAAGTCGGTGCCGGGCTAAATATGGCAACGATGTTGGCCTCCCTCTCCCCCAGGGAGGGTTCGTAGGGCGTGCCGACGACGGGCTCGAGCGGTAGGATAGCGAGCGGCGGCGGCGCCAGCACGCGTGTTATAGATAACAACAATGAAAAAACTTGATTTTTTTAAATTATATTATGACGCGTGTGGTTCCATACTCGCTTTTATGAAGTTAAAATACTGCTAGATACAAAACTGTGATCAGCCGGGCTAAGATGCGCATCACGAGATAATTTTTTCGATACTCGTATTGCGTCAGCGCAAGTTGCTTCTCGCTCACCTGACTCGAGCGATGAGCGGGATAGAAGGATGCGCTCTCGCGAACGAGAGTCGACAAAATTTTGTCGCGGTGCGCATCTTAGCCCGGCTGAGTTTTCTCGATTTACTCGATTTAGGTTGGTGCTGGGCTAAATATGGCAACGATGTTGGCCTCCCTTTCCCCCAGGGAGGGCTCGTAGGGCGTGCCCACGACGGGCTCGAGCGGTAGGACGGCGAGCGGCGGCGGCGCCAGCACGCGCGTGTTGTCGCAGGCGGTGCGCAGGTGGTACCACGCCGCGCCGTGGTCGTACTCCAGTATGTCTTTGAAGAATTTCACGGCTGCCGCCTACAACCAATTTATTGTAATGCACCAAAAACTCGAAGGACCAAAATGTACGGAGCTCCGCTTAGTAGACCACGAAGCTTCGTACAGTCAGAAGTTTAAGTTGAGGAGTAGTAGATGAATACGCCAGAGAAAAGACTTGCAGAGTTGAAAGTAATGTATTGAAGTGAACTTGAAGTACATACAGGTAAACAGGTGGCAAATCTTTCCTTGATAGTTGAGTGGTTAGTTACGAAGTTAATGACATACTGATGGTTAACAAATTATAATGTAAACAAAATAATTTCGCGCGCGCCCAAATGTAGGTTGCAGTGTTAGCATTTAAGTCGTATGTACGATGGCTAGCCCGTACATCTATTCTTCTCGACATTCGCAAGTGAAATAGAAGAGAGTTTACGTTCAAAAGTAAATTCAGCGCTAGTACGATATTTACCTGCAGAGGCCTCGGCTGCTTGTTCGACAAGTAATAATCCACGCAGGCCATGGCAGGCCTCGAGGTCGTTGTCGCGCAGGCGCAGCTGCAGCGCGAGTGTGGGCAGCGCCTCGAGGACCGCCAGCTGCAGCACGTAGGCAGCGCTGGAGCGGTAGTACGACCCGGCATCCTTCAGGTGGCTGTCGGCCGCGCTCTTGTGCAGGAACTCGTACAGATTCGGTAACACCTCCCTGCGAACAGGCTTCGTTTGTACAAACAACAATCTTCTTCTATACTATTTATAAAGAGGACAAACTCATAGTCCACGTCAGAGCTTATAGGTAAACCGAAAACACGAAACAGTTGCGCGATGTAATTGACTTCCACCGCCATCTATTGGTAGACAGTGAACTACTTTCCCGAACGAAGTGTGGGCGGGCCACTTTTTTCAATAAATGGATACTAAAATAATAAATAACAAACGCGGAAAGCCCTTAGTCCGGGAATCGCGGCGCGAACATGCCGTGATACAAATCGGGGAACGATGCGCGAAGCCGCGAATAATATGTGTTCCCTGCCATGTAAGTGTAAGAGAGAAGAAACATGTCTAACCTAACCTATTACTCGTGAATTATGGAAGAACCTGTCCTGTCCTGAAGAAAAAAGGTGTCCTAGAAAGTTTAGGTGTCGGGGGGGAAGGGGATAAAAGGTTAGCAGCGCACTTGTTGCATGTGTTCATGGGCGGCGGCTATTGCTTACCATCAGGTGATCCGCCTGCTCGTCTGCTACTTATCACATAAAAAAAAATGCGAAAATGACCTACTTGTATGGGTAGAAATAAAGTTTAAATGATTTTGTAAGTAAAGCACGATGCCCATAAATGGCCATAGCCCGCCCAAAAAAAAGATTTTGGTTAAAAATTATGTTTTTAATTATTTTTATTTGTCAACATTTTCGTTTTACCCCTAAAGTCCAAAATAATTTATCACACTAAATAAGTTTTGAATTGAGCTCACTAACACAGGAATCATTCTTTTCCTGGAAGTGCAGAGCTGAGTTGCCATTTTAGAGCCAAACGTCAATTAAATCGATTCTTATCGATTAGAGTACACACCACTAGGTACTCAAGGAGGCTGATTTTTAAAGATCTTAATAAAAGTACCTAAGGACGCGTTATTTTCTTTATTTATTCAAAATAGAACAATTAATAATAGCTCATGATTTCCCATAATGTCACCATGTCAAAAGTCAAAAGCAGCCTAACTGCTGTGTTTTTTCAGTGAGTGAGGGTACCGGAGACTCAGCGGGGGTAAACCATAATTGAGAAATAGGGGAGGTTACCGTCTTTCGCGCTTTTTTATCCAGTGTCGTGACAGATTCCCTGCGTCACGCTTGGGGGCCAGTATGGCAAACCCAACGGATAGGATACCATGAGGATACTTCATCCATTGTCTACCGTTGGCTACCATTTTATTTACCACCAGGCTGAATGGAGCCAATAAAAGTAAAAAATAATAATTAATAAATATCCCAGGACACCAATTAGGTACACATCAAACAATATGAATGTATTTTCTTTAATAATTTGAAACAATCGATATTGATTACTGTTTATTTATTCAATAGGTATCGATTGTTATATTTAGTGGCAACCCCACTTACTTACATTATTTATCTATGCCACTTACAATACGTCAAACGTCATTTTACGTAAATTCACGTTAATTCTCGAGTTTTGAACTTTTGAAATTGAGTATAATATTTTTATTAAGTAAAACAACGAATTGGCATAAAAATGGACTCCGGTGATCGATCTAATCCTGAAGACCTTGGCTCGAACTTGGATTCCGCTCCCGCTTCCTCCGCAACCACTCGCCCGCCATTATCGCTGAGGTGCAAAATCTCATTCAATGATGGATTAATGCAGTGGTAAATAATTATCGTAATATCTTTTGATTGTTTAACAATTTACAGTGGACAATATGATTGTATTTTAAGGGCTTTTTCATTGCAACAGGTATTTAACAAGCGACGACATGGTGTGTAATTCTTGTTGGACAGCAGCTTGGAGTGAAATAAGACAGCCTACTTCTGCAGATCAACAAAGTGCACCAATTGTTGGTCATACACATGTATGCATCTCCTGTGAACGGTGGCTTTTACGCAGAAGATCACACACATTGACAAATACCAGACCTCGTGTGGATCGTATTAGATAAGATATTAGAATAGATTACTCGTCAAATTGCACCTCGTGAGGTGCGAGCAAGTGAGGTAAGTTTTTGACTTTATTAAGGTTGCATTTATTTGTGTTGATAAATCCGATCGGTGTTGATCTTGATCAACAGTAATAATACAGGTTGTGCAGCAATACAACAATACTGTTGCAATTGTATTGTAGGCCGTCGAACTGTGGGATGCTGTGCCCACGTCTTGTCGGTGATCTGGTATTTGGGATGGGCTCGCCATGAAAGTAATATAGCAGCATCTGCGCAATTTCTGAATGACGTCTTAATTGTTTATGACGATGAATAAAGAACACTTTTTAAATGAAATTCCGACTTTTACTTATTTCAAGATTACCTCATAACAATAATTACATTATATACTATATTTTGCGCATACAATTATAGGTGTGCGCTATTTAGCCAAAACCACTCTGAAATTTGGGCATAGCCCTTTAAAAACCAATTCGACAAAAAACACTTAGTATTACTTAAAAAAAATAAGAGGACTCACTTGACACATCTGCCGTGTATAAAGTCCTTGGACATTTCCGCCATCACGACTAGCAGGTCGAGAGCCCGTCGCAGGACCACCGGCTCGTCTGTATTAAACCTGTCACCAAATAAAGTCAAAATTAATAAAAAAATATAATACAAAACTACGTAAGAAAGCGAAGGTAGATATAGATATCCAATTTCACTCATGACTTGAAACGGTTAATTTGTAGACATCTTGCTGATCCATTACCATTGCGCAGCACTTCTGCACAAATGCTTCATTATTATTACAAGCCCTTTTTGGTTTTTGTTTGTATGTTCACTGCCTCGGTACCGCAGTTAGTAGTGGATAGCACTTTAAAGCGACGACTGCGTTTGGGGTCCCGGGTTCGATTCCCGGGTCGGGTCATAATTTGTAACGTGAGTTTTTCTGTTCAGAAATGCTGAGTGTCCGCCCCAAGTCTGGAAGTCGGCTGTGTCGTACCCCCCAGTTAATTATCGTCACCTGGTACTCATAGTAACATGGGTTGCCCTAGTTTGAGACCAGGTTGATTGGTGTGATTGTCTGGCGCATTTATTTATTTATTAATCTATCTAATCACGTCGGTGTACCTAGGCACGAGCGGCGCCCAGTAGGCCTAACATGCGCACCGCGACAAAATTTTGTCGACTCTCGTTCGCGAGAGCGCATCCTTCTATCCCGCTCATCGCTGAGTCAAGTGAGCGAGAAGCAACTTGCGCCGACACAATACGAGTGTCTACGAATTATCTCGTGGCGCGCATGTTAGCCCGGCTGGCCTGGTGCACGAGCGGCAGCAGCGCGAGCCCGCACTTAATACATGTTTTATCTATCTATCTAATCACGTCGGTGTACGTAGGCACTAGGCTGCTGACCTGGAGTAAGATAGTGTCCGATGGCATAATTCAACACGACCAAGTCTGGTTTGACCTACTGGCATCAAAGCTAGACGTCGCGAATAGATCTGTACAGCCACGAGGGAAGTCGTGGTGTCCTCACTTAAGATGCTACTTAAATCATATGTTTTTTTTTTATGTGATCAGGTAGCAGACGAGCAGGTGGATCACCTGATAGTAAGCAATGCCGCCGCTCATGGACACCTGCAACAACAGTAGAGTTACAAGTGCGCTGCCAACCTTTATCCCCCCCGGGTGGGCCTCCGGTACCCTCACTCAC
Organism: Cnaphalocrocis medinalis; assembly: GCA_014851415.1. Taxonomy (NCBI): domain Eukaryota; kingdom Metazoa; phylum Arthropoda; class Insecta; order Lepidoptera; family Crambidae; genus Cnaphalocrocis; species Cnaphalocrocis medinalis. The sequence goes on from CM026283.1 coordinate 14,086,139, forward strand.
TCGGCGAAACACAGCACAGGGGCTGCTTCACGCCGGTTTTCTGTGAGGCAGTGGTATCACTCCGGTCGAGCCGGCCCATTCATGCCGAAGCGTAGCTCTCCCACAATTAGAATTAAGTTTATATGTTAAGATGGGAAGGCCTATTATATTATGTACAGTGGCCAGCACATCAAGCTACTACAATCTGTCAAATTTCCTCAGTTGATATTGAAGTTATTGAACCAAACACGTTTGACATAAAAGTGAGGTTCGATTGAAGAAATTTGACAGATTGTAGTAACTTGATGTGCAGGCCACCGTACCTAGGCACGAGCGGCGCCCAGGCCTGGTGCACGAGCGGCAGCAACTCATCATCATGTCCCCGCAGCAGCGGCAGGCCGCGCGCCAGCAGCCGCAGCGCCAGCAGCGCGGGCTCCCGCGTCCCCGCGCCCACGAAGTGCACGCAGCGCCGGAGGATGGACAGTGTTACCACGATGTGCTGGGGTAGCGGCGGTTTCTCATCTGACATAGAGGATTTTTACAAATTTTACGACAAAAAAATTTAAGACTTCTTTACAATATTGTAAACTTTTTGTAGTATGAATCACAGCTCCCTTTTTAATTTTATCTATCATCACTAGTTTTAAAGATAAAGAGTTGCAAAGTTCTCGATCAAAAAGGAGAACCGTTATGACGTTACCGTTATGAGACTGCTTCCTACGAGCGCCGTACAAAATTTTGTTTAAGAAAGAGACAGGTTTATCAAAAGTTATATTCAAACTTGATTGAAATACCTAAATGGCAGACGAACGGACGGATTATCTGATGGTAAACGTTACCGACGCCCGAAGACACTTAGTAGAGTCACAGGTGCGCTACCAAACTTTTAGCCCCCTTTCCCTTCGGTTAGGCTTCCGATACCCTCACTCACTCGACGAAACACAGGCGCTACTTCACGCTGGTCTTTTGTGACGCCGTGGTATCAGTCTCATCGAGCCAACCCATTCAATGCGTAACGTGACTCTCCCGGTCACGTTGGACCGCAGTCCAACATCAACAGGTCCAAATTGACATTTTAACATGTCAAGTTCTAAACATCGAGACTAAAATTCTATACTCTGATTCATAATCATGTAAAGTAAACTGACAGATGTCAATGTGTCATCCCCATACATTATCACTCAATTTGACACATGCAAAATATCAAAATGCATAGAAACTTGTCATTTTCATCTGTCGGTTTACTTTACATGATTATGAATCAGAGTATAGTATGCACTCACCAGTAACCTTATCATCGTAATCCAATATATCATCTTCCTTCCTCTTCAAATCTTCCCTGTACATTTCCTCAACAGTCTTCCCAGTTTCCTCCTCAAATTCGTCATCATTCATCAGCCTCTCAGTCTTCTCGATATCGTCTATAAACTCTAACAACTCTTTGGTGATATCTAGTTGCGCGCGCGCGGTTACTCCGTCAGTTTTGACCTGGTCCTCGACGGGGAACCACTTGTGAAGGCAGTTCACGAACGTCAGAAACACTTGCAGGTACGAGTAGAGGTTTTTCTCGTAATATTTATCACAACTTTGGACTAGAACCTGGGGAAGAAATAAATTCAATCTTGATTACTCGATTCTCACTTTATTATTGGCGGAAATGGGGACTCGATAGTCCCTATTTCACTAAATTTACTAAGTTACACCTATAAAATGATTGGATATTCATTAACATGATCATTTGTCAAAACTTGACTTATTTTACAAAACGTTACAACCAAGAATTGTTTTAAGTCGAGTCTCAGTCCAATTCTATATAATCTCGTGGATTTTATTTTCTCCACTATTCTCCTATAAAGAAGGGGGAACAAAATGTTATAAAGTTTACCAATTTAAACTTCAAATTAGGAGTCTAAGTTTTTATTATTATATTAATTAGCACCCCATCAGTAACTTCGTTTTGTATCATTCTCTAAAATTGTCAGTATAACGCCACCTGTCAGCGTCATCTATTCAACTTTTGTACTTACATCTTTCACAATGCCATAGAGACAATCTAGAACGCTGGGGTCACTATACTCCATAACCACAGACAAAATCTGCAAAGCCGACTCACTATCCCAAGACTGAAACAAAAGCAAAAAAATATTTATTTATTTATTTCTTATTGGAAAACAAACAGCATCTTATTGACATGAATGGTTACAGTATTTTAAAACAAATTTGCCTTATAACAGTTTTCGCAAATAACATAATCTTACGAGTATTATAACATTATCTTACGAGTTTGAGTTCCAAACTCGGACTATTAAATAAATATTACAAAACGGAGACTAAGATACACGTTTGACACCTAAGCCTGATAAAGACTGATTAACCCCCAGGTTAAGGTCACTTCGAGGATGTACCAGCCACAAAAATAAAACAAAAAAAGTAGCTAGGTACAAGACAGGTTTATTGGATAGCTAATTTGTTGATACAGATTTTTGCCTTATACCAATCCGAAAACCCACTTTGCATGTGCGATGTAAGTTAGCACAGTGACATCTGTTGGCAGTTTACGGAACTATTTCAACTTAGATCTATAGATCATTGCATTCGCTTGCAAGTGTTCTTACAAAGGCCACGCCAGTGCCCCGTGCATTGTCATGCACTACGAACGTCACTACTGAGATGGGCCACATCCCAGAACAGTTTCTCCCGACCCCCACCCGGGGCCGTGAGCATACCACGAGAGAACAGTTACCTTCTTCAACCGCAGCGTGACCTGGTGCGTGAAGTAGTCTGCGTTGTGCGCCACCAGCGCGGACACCGACGCGTGGCCGCCCGCCAGAGCCACGCGCTGCAGCGCGCCCAAGCCCGCCAGGTGGATCAGCGAGTACTTGCTACCTGTAGCATTACCATGACTTTGAAATACTATCCTCGCTAACGAATACTATCTTTTGTCTCTTTCATTGTGATGCATTCGAGAGAGACAGAGCAATAGTTTTTGTTATGTCAGTTTTCGATGTCAACTCATGGTAGCTACTGACCACATAAAAACTAACGTAAAGCATCAGCTTATACAATTTTAAATTTCAGTCGTTTTAATTCCGAAACCCTCATAGTAGGTAACATAAATAACACCCTTTTAGCATGTTAGATCATCAAAATAAACGAAATAGAAATTAGCTGCTCCATACCTGAATGCCTGGTGTCTTCCTTTTCTGTATGGAGCAGCTGATTTTTATATTACACTAGCGGCCGCCGGCGACTTCATCCGCGTGGAAAAGTAACTTTTTACCCCCCTTTTAACCCCTTACAACCCCCTTTTCGCAATAAAAAGTAGCGTATGTTCTTTCTCAGGGTCTAGATCATCTGTATACCAAATTTCATTTAAATCCGTTCAGTAGTTTTGGCGTGAAAGAGTAATAGACAGACAGACAGAGTTACTTTCGCATTTATAATATTAGTTAGGATTGAATTTTAGTCGTTTTAATCCCGAAGCCCTCATAGTAGATAACATGAATGTGATTGGTGATCACAAATCCGATGTTCGTCCTATGTTCGAATACTTCGAAACATACTTTTGCTCGACCCGGGAAGCAAACTGGGAACGCAGAAATCTCGGCCCGGTAATTAAACCAATAAACCAACGGGGGGTTCATTTTGTATGGGAAAAAACCTGGTTGATAGAAGACATCGTTATAACAGATATTATTATGTGCACAGATACACCCTGTATTATAGTTCTCAAGTACCGTCCAGCACAAGTACAGCATTTTCAACAAGGAAGTCTCTCTAAAATACAAAGCAAAGAGTCTTCAACAAATACGGCTAATGGCTGGCCTTCAGTCCCACCCAACCCAAACCCAACCGCTCTGTGAGTAAAAAGGACATCACGACGTAGTGCTGCGCGAGCGCAAGAGAGACAGCTATGTTTACAACTCACCCACTCTCTCCAACACCAACACAACGTCTTCAACAAATAAGGCTGGAAGTCTGCCCCCAGCCACTGCGCCATAAAGCCGAGTCCCTCTGTGAGCAAGCAGGAAATCACGACGTAGTAATGCGCGAGCGCAAGAGAGACAGCTGTGTTTACAACTCACCCACTCTCTCCAACACCAAACACAGCGTCTTCAACAAATACGGCTGGAAGTCTGCCCCCAGTCGCTGCGCCATGAAGCCGAGTCCTTCAGTGAGCAAGCAGGACATCACGATGTTGCGCTGCGCGTGTGCGAGCGAGGCAGCGACGTTGGGCTGCAGGCGCGGCGGGGGCCGGGGGGCGGAGTACCCCACGTCGGTGTAGCGCGTCTCCACTGTGCCCTCGTATAGACCTGCGAGTTAGTAGACAAATAAACTAAGTAAAATACAAAGTAAATCCTACTGCTATTATAAAGGCGAAAGTTTGTAAGTATGGATATATGGATGTATACATGGATGTTTGTTACTCTTTCACGTAAAAACTACTGAATGGATTTGAATGAAACTTTACCACAATATAGCTTATACATCAGAATAACACATAGGCTACAATTTTTGAGGTTTCTACGAACCTGAAGTCCACGCGAACGAAGTCACGGGCATAAGCTAGTGTAGTATAAACTTGACGCACCCACTCGAGTTTAGACACACTTTGAGTTTAGACAGGCCTGCTAAGACAGATATTTAGACAAAAATCCAAAAATAATGTTGTCTGTTACAAAACAAACATGATAACTGTGTTAATTTATTAAATTAATGTGATTAAATGTTACGAGCTCTTTAAAACATTCGTGTTAGCCTCTCTGGTGATTTGTCTCGTCGTCTGCCCCCTATCCCATGAAAAAATTACTATCCCGTCGCGTCTTAATGCCTAAGGATCACGGGTAAGTAAGCCCCAATTTAACTTGGCTGGTTGGAATGAAGACCGGCCGACGTAACCCTCCTCACGCGATATACACACCAGTAGGCCTAACATGCGTACCGCGACAAAATTTTGTCGACTCTCGTTCGTGAGAGCGTATCCTATCCCGCTCATCGCTCAGTCAGGTGAGCGAGAAGCAACTTGCGCCGACATAATACGAGTGTCGACAAATTATCTCGTTAGCCCGGCTGAAGCCTGATTGCGGAAAAGCCCTTAAGAAAGAAGAAGTTAGGTCTACTACCCGTGCGGATAAACGCTGGGATTAGAAATGGCGGCGCAACTATTCACCTCTCTCTCGCACACTATTTGCGTGCACACGTGGGTACAGACAGACAAAAAAAAAGCTGCGTTTTAATAAAAAATTGTGAGCTAGTTTTTCCGTGGTTTTGAACCTTTCGTTAGTCTTGTCATATTTTGTTAGAAAGGTACGTTATTCCTCATTACTATAGGCTATGTATGTACCACGGGCGAAGCCGGGGCGGACCGCTAATAAATGTATATTTTTGTGAGAACAAATTCGTTTATAAATGTGATAATTATAAATTATTATTTGTTTATAAACAATTTCTTTTTAGGAAAAAAGAATTTATCGCAATCTGAATTATTTTCATAGATTTTTACATAAATACAGTAAAAAATGCTACTTACAATATAATAAAACCTATAAAACATACTTATATATTATTTGAATTAATAAAATAACAAAACATTTTCTCAATGCTAACGATATTTTCTATGATTTTTCAGTTTACTTATATTTAAGTAAATATTGCACTTAAAAAAATCCTCGGAGGGTTCAGGTGGGTGGGTGGGTGGTGGGTGGGTTTTTAGTGCAATATTTACTTAAGAATAAATTGCAAAGAATTGCTATACCAAAAATAAAAATTACTTATATTTAATTATAATTTTACGTACTTAGTATGCTGACGGTACCGACTCGTCGGTCCGCCATTTCTAATCCCAGTGTTTATCCGCACGGGTAGTACGTTACCTGGCACACTATCCCGGGTCCAGGCCCTCGGGTTGTAGACGGCGGGGTCCCTGGTGTCGCTTGTGCTGAGCGGCGGCTCGGCGGCGGCCACCTCCAGCGGCAGGTACCACATGTCCTCCGCGATGTACGCGTCCAACGCGCGCTCTATGAAGCTACGCGTCGAGCCGGCGCCTGGACACAGAGAGCGTCTTTCATCATCAGCCCATATTTACTCAGTGCTGAGTATCGGCTTCTTTTCTATCACACCGCGCACACTTTCTGCCGCGCACCTCCTCATTGTGGAATCAACTTCCCGCAGCGGTATTTCCGAACCGGTAAGACATCCAAATCTTCAAGAAACGAGCCTGTACCTTCCTAAAGGGCCGGCAACGCATCCGCACTCCTTCTGGTGTAGCTGATGTCCATGGGCGGCGGTGTTCACTTACCATCAGGTGACCCGCTTGCTCGTTTGCCTTCCTATACTAAAAAAAAAAAACACCACTCTCTCTATACGGTCCCCTACCAGGCTCATTTATTTATTTATGCTAATCAAATGGTTATATATAAACACCATCCCCATTTTGAATCTCGACTTATAATTTGTAAGTGAACAAACAGCTTTCTTCTAGAAACATGGGTCAAGGCTCGGGTCGAGGAAGAGGTGCTCATGTCCCCTCGCATCGCAAGAGCTCCATTCTTGCGATGCGAGGGGACATTAGTACGCCAACATAGACTAATAAGTCCTACTCGTTGGGTACGCAGTCGCGTAATGACAAACCAAGCACGGAAGTTGCTCCACTTTGTATGATAGTGATTCGAGCCGGTTTGCGAAGCTATAGCTGTCTGATCAAGCGGTCGATTCTTTCAAGCCTGAAGAGCAGAACTACCTCTGGTCATGTGGTTGATGGCGTAGAGCACGTTTGGGCAGCGCTCCTGGTGCAGCAGCTGCAGCAGCCGGTCTAGCACTAGCTCGGCGCACTCGGCGCCGCCCAGCAGCGCCAGGATGTCCTCCAGCCGCGCCGAACAAGGACCCGGGTCTAGGTGTTGCAGCTTGCTCCATGGGGACTCGGGGAGCAGGGGCGTCGTTAGCTCTGCGGACATCAAAGCATTTTTGTTACTATCACATCTTAGTGCCATCGACCACAAGAAAAAGACTATCAAAGTATAGCTGGCGCAGGTAGGTCACACTCTCTCGCTGCTTTTTGCGAGCACGTGATGGCGAAGGAGTCGGTGGAGCGTGAGAGAGAGGAGCAGATCCTCTCGCCCACCGCGCTCCGAAGGGCCAGGGGGAGTAGACGACGCCAATATGTGCGTCTCCTTCCTTTTCATGGAAGAGTCCGCTTGCGGGAGGTACGAGCGTATCACGGCCGCCGTTAGGGGTAATGTTGTGGTGCTAGGCTCCGTGCCTTCGTGGTCCCATGACATCCTCCGCAGTGGATGATGAGGGAGAGGCCTAGGAGTTTTAGCCGGTCATAACTGGTCAGATATTTTAGTTAATTTGAAATGAAATACGATTTTTTCTGATTTAAAAGTGGAGCAGCGCGGCGCAGAGGCGGCGCATGTTGTTGTGCGGCGCAGTGCTACAGTGTAGTGTTGGCGTTAGGCTACAGTGTGTGAGGCGGGTTAGTGTTACGGGCGCGGGAGTGGTGCGCGAGCAGCGCGGCGCATGTTGTTGTGCGGCGCAGTGCTACAGTGTAGTGTTGGCGTTAGGCTACAGTGTGTGAGGCGGGTTAGTGTTACCGGCGCGGGAGTGGTGCGCGAGCAGCGCGGCGCATGTTGTTGTGCGGCGCAGTGCTACAGTGTAGTGTTGGCGTTAGGCTACAGTGTGTGAGGCGGTTAGTGTTACCGGCGCGGAGTGGTGCGCGAGCAGCGCGGCGCATGTGTTGTGCGGCGCAGTGCTACAGTGTAGTGTGGCGTTAGGCTACAGTGTGTGAGGCGGGTTAGTGTTACCGGCGCGGGAGTGGTGCGCGAGCAGCGCGGCGCATGTTGTTGTGCGGCGCAGTGCTACAGTGTAGTGTTGGCGTTAGGCTACAGTGTGTGAGGCGGGTTAGTGTTACCGGCGCGGGAGTGGTGCGCGAGCAGCGCGGCGCATGTGTTGTGCGGCGCAGTGCTACAGTGTAGTGTTGGCGTTAGGCTACAGTGTGTGAGGCGGGTTAGTGTACCGGCGCGGAGTGGTGCGCGAGCAGCGCGGCGCATGTTGTTGTGCGGCGCAGTGCTACAGTGTAGTGTTGGCGTTAGGCTACAGTGTGTGAGGCGGGTTAGTGTTACCGGCGCGGGAGTGGTGCGCGAGCAGCGCGGCGCATGTTGTTGTGCGGCGCAGTGCTACAGTGTAGTGTTGGCGTTAGGCTACAGTGTGTGAGGCGGGTTAGTGTTACCGGCGCGGGGAGTGGTGCGCGAGCAGCGCGGCGGCATGTTGTTGTGCGGCGCAGTGCTACAGTGTAGTGTTGGCGTTAGGCTACAGTGTGTGAGGCGGGTTAGTGTTACCGGCGCGGGAGTGGTGCGCGAGCAGCGCGGCGCATGTTGTTGTGCGGCGCAGTGCTACAGTGTAGTGTTGGCGTTAGGCTACAGTGTGTGAGGCGGGTTAGTGTTACCGGCGCGGGAGTGGTGCGCGAGCAGCGCGGCGCATGTTGTTGTGCGGCGCAGTGCTACAGTGTAGTGTTGGCGTTAGGCTACAGTGTGTGAGGCGGGTTAGTGTTACCGGCGCGGGAGTGTGCTGCGAGCAGGCATGTTGTTGTGCGGCGCAGTGCTACAGTGTAGTGTTGGCGTTAGGCTACAGTGTGTGAGGCGGGTTAGTGTTACCGGCGCGGGAGTGGTGCGCGAGCAGCGCGGCGCATGTTGTTGTGCGGCGCAGTGCTACAGTGTAGTGTTGGCGTTAGGCTACAGTGTGTGAGGCGGGTTAGTGTTACCGGCGCGGGAGTGGTGCGCGAGCAGCGCGGCGCATGTTGTTGTGCGGCGCAGTGCTACAGTGTAGTGTTGGCGTTAGGCTACAGTGTGTGAGGCGGGTTAGTGTTACCGGCGCGGGAGTGGTGCGCGAGCAGCGCGGCGCATGTTGTTGTGCGGCGCAGTGCTACAGTGTAGTGTTGGCGTTAGGCTACAGTGTGTGAGGCGGGTTAGTGTTACCGGCGCGGGAGTGGTGCGCGAGCAGCGCGGCGCATGTTGTTGTGCGGCGCAGTGCTACAGTGTAGTGTTGGCGTTAGGCTACAGTGTGTGAGGCGGGTTAGTGTTACCGGCGCGGGAGTGGTGCGCGAGCAGCGCGGGCGGGCGCGGCGCGCTGGCGGCCAGCAGCGCGGCGCAGAGGCGGCGCATGTTGTTGTGCGGCGACAGCGCCAGCGTCAGCCGCTGCGGGCGCCCGTCGTCGCACATCATGTGGAGGTACCCGTGGAGCAAGTTGAGAGCGTACAGCTTGCGGTTGTTATCTGGAAACAACGACAAACTATACTGTAGGCCTAACGCGAACTTATCATAGCGCATGCATAACGTAAACAATTTGTAGAAAAATCGAAGAGCTTCTTCAACCGTACGTAAGCAGAATTATCAAAGAAAGGACTGCGAACTATGTTAAATTGATTTTTTTGGATGAAACATGGTTAAACAGTTAAATACTTATTTTTTAATATTGCGTCTCCGAGGTAAATCGATACACAAATCAACACGCTATAACAAAGGAGTAAGTCACCAACAATATTTTAGCTCCGATAAATTCCTGCCCTGAGCTATCAAATCATGGAATGCCCTTCCAGTTCATGTGTTTCCTCCTTCTTACAATCCTGTGTTTTTAGGCGCGGCGTGAAACGGCATCTCAGCAGGCCTTCAGGATGAGGATGACAGACTCAATAGGTGATTAGTTTGTTCTTTTGTGTCTGTCAACCTCATATTTGATCTCACGGCTGCATACCATCAGGCGGAGTGAGGTCATCTTGATTGTCCTCAATAAAAAAAATCCTCACCGATGTTATTAAGCACCCTCGGCAACCCATTGAGCATGACGAAGAGATTCTCGCTGAGGTTATCCATAGTCCGGTGGCGCGTCTCCGGCGGAGCGTTCTCGAAGTACCCGCTGACGGCCTCGAGGCAGTACTGCGACACCACCGGGTACTCGTCCTTGGATAGAGAGATCAGGATGTCGAGGACCACGTTCATTGACGGCTGCATTGTTCTGAAAGTTTTTTTAAATACTGTAGGAACCACGCCTTGGCATGAATGAAATAACTGTTCAACAATAGGTTAGTACCTAAGCTAACTGACCTTAAATTACTAATTGCACCAAAATAATTCCGTCTAAGGTCTATAGACTAGTCGCCTGAGAAAAATGGTATTAGAAGGTTGTAGAAAAGTCCAGAATTATTTCGAGATCTCCAGATTCCCTAGTCGCGATACGCGCGGGACCATCTCAGGAAATTCGGGGATCGAAATTTCGAGAAACCTATGTTCAGAAATATCGCGCGATCTCGAACTTAGTTATATTGAGGATCAGATATGCTGAAAGAAAATAGTGGCAGTAAGCTGATCTAAATCGCTGATCATTCCGATGTGCCCCTGTAACGGGGGCTTAGGGGGCAACTCGGGCAGGAATTTCAACATATTATTAATTAGCTGGCCAATGTTCTAACCTAACCAATAATTTTTTTTGACAGAGTTTAGTATGTAATAACATCACAAACATATCGGTGGGGCTAAGTCTAAAACACTGAACAGCTAAAAAATCTTGAAATTCCTGCCCGAGTTTTTTTGCCCCAGTTGGGCAACTCAGGTAAAAAGCGCCTAAGCTGTAAAGACACAGGTCCCTCCACCAGCCCATGGTCCTTCCTACCGTATCGGCATACGGACCGAATCTTGGGAGACGCTCACCAGGTACTTGCTAAGGGCTCTTTCCCCGGTGCGTTTCTTTTAAGCAGTAACGGGGATCGTGGATCCTCCTGGTAAGGTTACTTACAAGGTACACTCGTTGAGTATCCTGGCGCTGTACACGGCCAACTCCCGACGCACCTTGAAGTGTTCGTGCGTACGAAGCGGCAGCAGGCTCTTTGTGATGATGGTCAGTTTACCGCCCGCCATAGAGTACCACTCGCAAGACCGCTTCTCTACGTCTTTGATGGCTTCTGCACCAGATAGAGAATGGGAAAGCTATAGTTGAGATTGCAATAATATCCTACTACTATTATAAAGGCGAAAGTTTGTAAGGATGTATGGATGTATGGATGTTTGTTACTCTTTCACGTAAAAACTACTGAATGGATTTGAATGAAACTTTCCACAATATCCATACTACCTACTATATATAACTCTGTCTGTCTGTCTGTCTGCTACTATTTCACGCCAAAACTACTGAACGGATTTAAATGAATTTGGTATACAGATGGTCTAGACCCTGAGAAAGGACATAGGCTACTTTTTATTGCGAAAAAGGGGTTGTAAGGGGTTAAAAGTGGGGTAAAAAGTTACTTTTCCACGCGGACGAAGTCGCGGGCGGCCGCTAGTACTTATACATCAGAATAACACATAGGCTACAATTTAAAAAATATATTGTGTGGATTGTCCAAATATGACGGTAAGTGTCATAATCACTCCACGCGTACGAAGTCGCGGGCGGCCGCTATTACATTATAAGGCCCGATTTTATCACACTCCAATTCGTATGGACTGTACGGTGGCCAGTACATCAAGTTACTTCAATCTGTCAAATTGACAGTCTTGTACCATAGATTTATTTTTGGATGAACATTGGTCGAATCGCACCTAAGAATACTACTATCCGTGCGGATAAAGAATGGTATCAGAAATGGCGACGAATCTATTCACTTCTCGCTCGTACACTAATTGCAAAGTCTAGACAGATATTGTAAAAGGGTCATTCTTCAAGATTTAATTTTCGTGGCAGTTATTAAATCTACTATTCCTCCAAAATTTACATCAGAATCTTAAAAGGTACTGATTATTTGGAAGGCTTTTCCTATAAATGCCTAAGTACAATATCTGCATCACCATTACAATCATGCAGTTATAAACACTATAACATTCTATGTGTATGCAAAACTCGTATGTCAATAACAAAGATGTTTTTTAAGTATATAATTACACTTTGCACCTTTGTAAAGGAGAAATCAAAATGTATTATTGACTAAAAAATGTATGCGTAGGAATTGCTTCCTTGAAATTAAATCTTCCGCCAAGGCTGGCAGTGTTGATTGGGACCAAGCACGGTCAATGTAGCGCTTTGATTTGTAAATGAATGAATATGGCTAAAACGACAAAGGGCGACTAAACCTAGTTTCAGCCAGAAAGCCACAAGTAACAAGTAGCGCTAGTATAAATGCTTGATACTGTCACAATTATTTTACAACAAAAATAAATAAATGGGGTATATCCAATCGCACAGCAAGACAAATAACTACAATTACTTTATATATCAACAGGAAACAATAAAATTTGAATTTGCTTACAAAAGTGTCAAATCATTACCTAGTGATCGGATTTAGGTGGTTGATTATTGACGAAATCTAAACATGAACATGCCAATAGCGTAAATTACTTGTTTTCTTTTTTAATTTCTAATAAGAGAAAATGTATTTTCCACATGTATAAAATTTTGTGTTACAGTTATACTAACGTAATGTTAGAGGTTGTTGATCCTAAACTGCAATCTAATCCGATCACTGCTAATCATCACGCTAAGATCAAAATTAAATACTATTATCTACTACGATAATCACTAACACCAATATAAACAACATTTAAAACCGACATCAAATATTCTAAAATTAGCATTTACCCTTACAATGTGCTTCGTCGTGCTTTACGTGCTGGGGAAACATTCTAAGAAAGTCCTGTGCAGTGACGGTCTCTCTTTTCTTCAGATATTTGTCCTGCATCACTAGGCACAAGATGCGATGTATCGCCTCTATAGCAGCCTGAAATGTGAGTCTAAAATAACGGGTTTGACAAATTTTATAATTACCTTAGCACAATTACATCCTACATATCATTGGTGCTTTTAAACTGATGCACATTGTGTTCAAGCTGCTATTGATCTAGATAAGTTTGGGTAAATTAGCGCCCGATTTTTAGAAAATTAATAAAAAAAAACCATCAAAAAGTGAAAAACTAAAAAAAAAGACATTAATTTCCTTTCCTATGGCTTTGACATAATTGAGTTTTAGAATAAACACCTGTTCAATTTAATTGATCGCTAGATTAAACCTTGCGAGGATATTATTAACTCTCAATAATAAAAGCATGTTAAAAAAAAGCTGGTGGAGAACTCATTTGTCATCTTACCACCACGATGGCATGTCCAGGATTGTTGGTGCACGTGGCGACGTCTTGCAAGGCGGCCAGCACCCCCGGCAGGATGCTGGCTAGCATGTCTACCACCTTATTCTCAAGGCCAGCATCTGCGATTCGATACTTGTCTGTGGTCAATTGTGGATGGGTTGCAGTGTGAGCCATTACGCAGTATAAGGCTTGCAGCCTAAAAGATAAATCAGATTTTCAATCATTATTTCACAAAATTTTCTTCTCAATGAGACATAACATGATAATAAAACTGTTTAAAGATGTTTAATGTCCAAGAAAAAAACTAATATGTAACAACTGTAAATAAATAATAAAGAAAACACAGTTACCTCAAAGCCCTTAACTTTTCGAGCTTAGCGATATGGACAGAGACAAAGATGGCCTGTGCCAGGAGAGGGCACCTGTGTCTTTAACAACTTCTCCCGATATTTCTTCTCAATATTTATCATCAATGCGGTGAGACACTTCATCACACTGTGCTTGAGTTCCTCAGGTACTTCGGCAACTGAATAGTTAAACAATACATGTTGACTAGAACTTTAGCTTTTTAAAAACATAATATGTTAGTAGGTAGTGACATCACAATGAGAAACTTAAATATCTAATTTGTTGTGCTCGAAGAAAACATACCCAAGCAAGACAAGATGATTATTTATCCAATTAAATCAATATATGGGACGTGGGCAGTAATGAAATAAGTAAAACAGGCATTATACTAACTCATTCCTGGTTTGGAGTTATCAAATATCAGCTGCAGAAGAGTTGTTTCTATTTTGAGGCACATCTCAAAGCTATTCACTGACACCCTCTCCAGAACCTCACGCATTCCATCCACGAGAAGCCATTGGGTCTCATATTTTCGTCTGAATAAATAATAATTGGATTAAAAATCTAAATAAGCCAGCTTTATAACAGTTGCACTTAGCTTCTGGATAGACCGGTTGCCACACTTCACATTTTTGATGAAATCTCTCTCCTCTAATAACCTGCACCACCATTACTCGATGTAGTTTTGAATAGAATAGAATAGAAAAATATTTATTCAGTGTAATCACAGACAAAATAGGTAAGTTAAAGGATTACATACAAACAAGACACCGAAAAGGCATACACTCAGCATGTGTCAGGGAGTCGGTGACTCCTTGACGCTGGTCTTCCGTGTGTGCCTAGAGGAAGAAGTTTCAAATGCAAATATGAAGATGTCACTTGTTGCAAAGATATAATTTAAATCACAACATTAAATACGTAGGGAGGTTTATAAGGTGACTTTAGAAATTATAACAATGTATTGATAACAATTAAATACATTGTAACAACTTACTCCATTTCAGTGGACTTGAGATGAGTGATGAATGGGAAAAGCAGGTACTGCTGCAGCTCCTGGACTATCTCCCTCCTTAGCTCCGCCACCTTCGCCAGGAACTTCCTCACACTGTCCTCCGAGGGCCGAATCATCACGACGTCGCATACTGGCTTGAGCCTTGCAAAGGATTGCCTCAATTCCGCATTCATCTTGATTTTGTCACTTTGCACAGCACTCCTGCAAGTATTTTGTGCGCAAACCTCTGTGCGAACACAACGTGAAGAGAACTAAGGGAAAACTTGCATTTTAAGGCTAGAAACTAATTTGTATTGAAATTTTTAAATGTTTTTCGCAAATTTTACGCGAAAAAAAACCACGTTTGTTTTTAATACTATTTTTTTAAAGCAACAGAATCTTATTGATCCGTCCAAAAACGTGACACTTGTGAGAAAGAAATACAAAAATAAACTGCCTTGTGTTTTTGGATAAATAATATATTTTCGAATCAAGTTAGCTCATTTTTATTATCATTGATGCTGCAACAATCTTTAGAAGATGGTTTTAAAATTAAACACTGTCTCGTTTGTTGCTAAAAAATAAGTAAACTATTTCGTTGAGATATTATAAATAAGTGTTTTCGGACCTAAATAATGTATGAGGACTTTTTAAAAAAGGAATTGTCACAAAATGTCAAAGTCAGATGTTGATTTTCCGTCAAATTTATCGAAGGGAGAATGAATGAAATAATTTAATTAAATACTATAAATTATGTATTCATAATTTACACGGTAATTTTATATTCAACAATATGTTCTCCCTAATGAGGCAACGGGTCCTGAATAAGTGCCTCAAGATTTTGAGGTTAAGTATCGTAGATTTTAGTAACTTGCCCGACATTAAAAACTTGAATTTGGTCAGGACCGTCGAAAAGACTATAGATAATAACACGAGCATCTTTATTGAGAGCCCCATACACGTGAAAGTGCAACCCATCGATGTGAATGACATAAAGGCTCATAACAAGTTGACTATGACGCTGTATAGCCAAGGCAAGGAGACAAGTGATTTTCAAGTGAAACAGTCTTCTAAGCGTTTGGAACTGCTGAATAAGAACGTCAGTTCAGACAGGAACGACGTCTGCTTAATTCAAGTGCCGTATCAGCTCAAAGTGCAAGTCACTACCACTGACAATGCATCTGTTCACATGTCCAAGCTTGAAGGTGAAGAATTCGTAGTTAAAACTCAGAAAGGAGCAGTGAAAGTTGCAGATTTGAAAGCACAGAATATCAAAGTCGAGACTTCGGAAGGTGAGGTGATAACTGAAGGAAGGCTACAAGCAGCCAACATTGACATTAAAACAGGACTTAATTCTGGAATCAATTGTAACAACATTATGGCGAACTCTCTGAATATTACAACTCATGCAGGCCCTATAGCTGTCAAGTCATGCTACAGTGATAAATCACATTTTACAACCTTAATGGGAAACATTAGATTGGATCACCTGCATAGATCTGTTATGATTGATGTTATTCAGCAAGGAAACTTGTATATTACTGGATTTTCTGGCAACCTACAGGCCTCATTAAAAAGTGGAGAGGTGTTCATGCATGCATCCCAGCTCGTTGACAAAAGTAGCATCTTTATCCATGAAAAAGGGAAAGTTGAGTTACTGATTCATGATATTTTGAAAAATTTGCCTGCTACCAATTTAATAGCAGAGAAAATAAAGGTTGACGACAAGATTCTGAAGCTAGGCAGGTTCATGGACGACACCCATCCCAAGCGGTTCCGGTTTGAGGGGGAGCCTCAAAACGAGTTGCACATAGTCTGCAAGAATGGCTCAATTGAGCTGAAAGAGACAAGTGCACCTTTTATTGTATAGCTCCTGTAAATATTGTTGTCTATCTCTTAACAGTATACCAATTTGTATTTACCTTGTTGTGTATATGGAGGACATGTGGGCATTGTTACGTTCTTAATGTGAAATGAATATTAATTTAATTTGATTTATTAAATATACTTTAAGAATTTCTCTCTCTTTTGCTCATGAATGTTCATTACAAGAATAGTGTATCTATATATCTTTTAGGCAGTACTTAGATATTGCATAGTTAATATCATGATGTCCCTGTAATCATCCCAGTTACAACAACAACAACAGTGGAGAATATAGTATATATAAAGCATTGTATATGTATCTTAGTAATTTATTTATGGATTTAGATAATTTGTTTTGAAGTTGCTATTAATTCTAATCACCTTGTTGTGTCTTCCATGTACCATAACTGTTAATTAGTGTGTCAAGAAATTGCTACTAAATGGATTTTAGTGGTATTTCATTAAAATTGTATTAACTTAAAAATGTAATGTTGTATTTGCAATTTTATGAATCTTATGTCTGAAACCTAGGTAATAATGCATTTATTGTAGATCTTTTAGATCAGTCAATTAGTCTTCAGATTAAATGTGTATTATTGTTTCAAAGATTTATTTTTGTAGTTCCTAATACTGTAGATAAATTGCTTTTGTGATATGTTTCTGTATTGCTAGTCTTTTATCTTAGAGAAGCTTATTATGTTTAGATATTCTAATTGTAACTCAATCTACCTATTGTTGCATGTGAGTAAGTGTATAAATAAAAAAATAAATATTGTTGAACAGTTTTATTATTAAAATTATGTAACAATTTAAATCCAATGTTTTAATGTTTAAAATAACCTTTACACTATAATAATAACTGTTTATTATGTCTAACTAAATTGTTTACTCTAAACTAACAAGAATCTGTATCTTCACCATCATGTTTTTTTATCAGCTATAGAAAAATGTTACTTAATCTAATTATTTCTCACCCTTACTTGTCTGCTTATATTTTAATGTTAATTGGGTGCAAAGATGAATGGATAGCGGCGCCGGCGACTGCGCGATAACGAGGCAGTTTATATGCCGAGTCGGGCAGCGCGCGCGTCAGTCGCCGCCGCCGCCCTCGCCATGCCGGCCTGCGCGCCCGAGTACAGCCGCCTCGCGCGCTCTAACACAGAATTAGTATTCTCACCGCGAGTGAAAAGATGCTCACATCAGCCGCCGCCATTCACGGCGCTTCGGCGATCGTTCTCCTCCACGTTCTCGCTGATACCCGAGGAACGCGCCGTCTCACCTGAGCGCCCGCCGCCTCTACCCCGGCTCATAAGGATACTCACCTGGGGACCCCGACTCTGCCTGCGACCGCTGTTCGCTCTGCTCAGCTTCATATCCCACCCAGCATGGAAACAAATCTTAGTGGTGTTACCGACGCTATGGATCGCGGCGTCGCTATTCATATTTTGGAAGTGCATCCAGTGCCCTCTTGGATTGCTGAAGCTGTTCGGCCGAATACTAAGTTCGAAGAATCCTCACAAGCCGCGTACCGTACTCATCAGTGGAGGAAGTTCAGTTCAAGCGCTGCATTTGGCGAGAAACTTCCACTCGGCCGGAGCCCGAGTGGTCGCTTTCGAGATAGAGGGACAATTCGCTTTATTGAAGTACTCAGCAGCAGTAAACAGATTTTACACAGTCCCCAGGCCGAACCCAGCTGACCCTCTCGCTTACGCGCGAGCATTGAGAGAGATAGT
Organism: Cnaphalocrocis medinalis; assembly: GCA_014851415.1. Classification (NCBI taxonomy): domain Eukaryota; kingdom Metazoa; phylum Arthropoda; class Insecta; order Lepidoptera; family Crambidae; genus Cnaphalocrocis; species Cnaphalocrocis medinalis. The sequence continues at coordinate 14,104,180 of CM026283.1, forward strand.
CGACAGAGAATCTGTCGTTTTCTACGTACCAGTAAGTTCTACGACCCCGGCATATTATGACGCACTCGCTAAACCACATTTAGAAATAGTGGGATGTCAGTGCTTCGTGCCGAGCGCTCGTGATGTTGTTACCTTGGATGATCCACTGGAGTTGATTCGCGTATGCCGAGCGGCTGGTTTGCCTACGCCACAGTTCTCTGTTGTCACCAGTGAGGAAGATGTTCGTCTGTGGTATGAAAGTGGAGCAGCAAAGGAAGGCCGTCATTTCATTGCTAGTGCTGGAGCGCGAGGTGCAAGAGATCGCTTACGGTTCGTCATGCCTGAAGACAGAGGACACTTTAGATTCCCCCGGGAAATCAGCGTCGAGAAACCGTGGGTGATCGTGAAGGAACCGAAAGGGGAGAGGATTGTGACTTGTACTACATTGAAGGAGTCACGTGCAGTCAACAACGTGACTTGCCGCGTCGATTCCGTGCGAAGAGGCCTGGTGCCGCAGAAAGACGAGGAGGCCGATGCTTGGGTACAAAGATTTGTATCTCATTTGGCACCGGCGAGGCCCATGACCGGCCATATGTCCTTCAGGCTCGTTCGAGAAGAATGTACTACGAATGGACATGGGAACAGGCTAGTGGCTATTGGTGCTCGTGTTGGAGTGTCGTTGCCGTACCTGTGCCAAGGGCCCACGAGGTGTGGCCACACGGCGACAGTGGGGAAGCTCCTGGATACCGTGCTGGATACAAGGGAAGCTCTCTTCACGTTTTGGGACCCACTGCCGTACTGTGCGTACTACCAGTCGCGGTCGCCTGATGAGAGGCGGATGCCGCCTCCGGAGCCGTGTAAGACGCCTCCGAACGTTCCTCTTTGAAGGATTAGTTCTGTTCAAGTATAGGAATTATTTATTAAGACACTCAAGTACCTGAAGTGTGCGTGAGTGGGAGGTTCGCTCCATGAGTGCTATCTAAGTGTCACACTCTCGTCTGTTGTTCTTTGACCTGTGTGAATGACAAGTGGGACAGTTAAGGGTCGGGGGACGATATGACATGTTTGTAACTACTAAGTAGATTATTATAAGTGCCTACATAAATATTATTGTAGACTTGGTTTTCTTTACTACATTAAAGAAATATAATATGGTCGAGAACTTACTATCTTTTATTTACTTTAAGAGTCCATTTTATTACGATAAGATTTAGCTTGTAACTACTGCCTCTAATTAATAGAAACCGACTTTAAATTGTTTATAGACTAATTGGTTGTCCACTCTTGTACAGACAGCTACATGAGGTTACGTACAATCTGCCTTAGTATACGAGAGAATCGTGTGAAGCAATTTGACAGATTGAAGGTGTAATTAATGTTTGGCTGTTAGGATGCCTAAATAATAATGGATTGATCTACCAAGCTTAGTTTGATCCTAACTAAGTAAGTATAGGTACTAGGTACAAATATTTAATCGCTCTAGTACGAGAAGCAAACCCCAAACAAAAGTAGGTATACTTACTCGTATGTAAGTCTTGATACTTAGAAGTTGTAATATTACTCGTATCTCGTACCTATACAATGTATAGGTGATACCTACCTTAGGTAAACATCGTTATGAACAAAAAAACTAGGTATAGGTAAGGTTAATACTTAGGGCGGTGGTGATTACTTACCAACCAACAGATGACCCGCTTGCTCGTTTGCTACCTCTAATATAAACAAGTAAGTAGGTAGATACATATGCAATTACGTAACAAAGCAGAAATATTGCAAATCCTTTACGAAAACAAGCATTATCCACCTCTAGTTAGATCGGATTAGCTTCTGTTTACTACGAGTTACTTAGGTACTTCAGAAAGGCGCCAGCGCCCAATTGTGTTGGGAATGGTAGGATGAAATATAAACTTAACAGCTCAGATAAGAGGTAACGCCGAGATAAAACCTGCATACTTACTTTAAAAAATAATAATAATAAAATAAAAAATTGTTTATTGTCTTTTAAAAACATAATTATAAGTATAGATACATTATTTTTCAAGTTTGATTCCACTTTTGTGACTAACTAAGTATAAGTAACTTATTTGTTTGATGGCGCTCTGGACCTCAGCCCGTTATTTGATGACCCCTTAGACTGTCTATTCATCCAATAGGACCAGACCCGAATGTTAGCTTTATTACAAAAAGGCGTTGGTAAACAAGCGTGAGGCTCGCGTCTCTTGGTAAACAACTATCGCGTATCGCAGTCTATGGACGCCTGAAACTTCAAAGAACCAGTAGGTATACGTGTTGCCAACCCTTGAAGGACCTTAACACTTCTTTTTTGGGGAACCTCATACTGTAAGTTTTTATGTGATAGGTGGCAGACGAGCATACGGATCACCGGATGGTAAGCGATTACCGCCGCCCATAGACACCAGCAACACCAGTAGAGTCACACGTGCGTTACCAACCAAAGAATTTCTTAGCAGTTATTTGCGTTCGGCAGGTTTCGAATCATAAAATCTTATTCCACAGTAGCTGGATGTTTATGGACACACACACGATATCTGAAACATATTATTGTAAGTCGCGGTGCACTTGGGTGATAGTGTTTATCTCCGTCCGGGTCATCAGACAGACCGGCCAAAGATCGCACCTTTCTCGCTGGCAGCTCGTGGAAAAATATTCGCTTTTAATGTTTGATCAATGCGCAACTTTCTACTTGGGCATTATGTGTTAAATTTTAATGTTTTGGCAACATTCTGTGTACGTTTATCAACACTAATTAAAGCGGTGTTTATCTTTCTGTTTATTGTGGCCTCCGATCATAGAAACATTGGATAGAGCGTCAACGCGTTAAAAGTTGCCTACGCCAATGATACCTACTTAGGTACTTATATTTGTCAAAAGATGCTATTTCGCATTTTTGGAATTGATAACGAATAACTATTGGATTAGGAACGAAAATTAAATTAAATTTTTTTTTCGACGTTGGCATGTATCAAAATATTGGTTGGGACTTAAGTTCGTAGCTTGAACATCGAAACATTGTCTATCTACTTCCCTATTTACCTACTTTTTGTTTCGTTATGCAGAAGTGCAATGCAGGAGCATCCTTAATAAGCATGGTCCGGCCGACGGGGGTCAGCTTGGGTTACGTTGGGCTCTCCTCCGAGAATCCAGAGGCTAGAACTAAAACTAAAATTATCTATAACACTAAAATTGATACAATATCACACCGAAATAGCCTGGCTCACCTCGATAACTTTGCACTTCGCTGGAATCCTGATTGATTAGTATTTAAATAGCCGTAACAGATAAGGCGAAACGTGTTTACTCATCCCTATCTTGTAGGGCCCACGCGGCCACGTTGCGCGGTGCGTGATGCCAGGCGATCATCGCGATGTGTCGTTGCTAGGTCCATTAGATGAGTATGGGAATATCATACATATACTTATCCATAGGCACTTTTTATAATTTATTTTATTTTTAGTTATTATTTTCGAAAAACGAAACACATCAGTAGGTACTTTTACAAAACTTTCAAATTTCTTCAATCGACTCTCATCTTACTGTCTTACACGTTACGTTGAACATCAATTGAGGAAATTTCAGGCGATCCGTCTGTTTGTCTGCCTCCTATGTAAAAAAAAGACAGCTACACAATGGCTCCTAAGTGTGATAGAGAGCTTTTTTTAATATGGCTCTACCTACCCTCCTCTATGACGATATAACTCACAGATTACTAATAGATATAGGTAACTTCGCCAATGTCAAGTACTATAATATTTTGTGATTTTGAAAAGTGGGTAGACTGTGTGTAACTGTCGAAATCAAATATAACAATTAATTGGCCCATATCACCCCGTTTTATTGGCTTCAAGATTTTTTGTAATTTTTCCTTTTTTAGCTTTAGTTTTCAGTTATTGTTTCCCATGCTTTCATATTATTTTGTCCAATAAGCTTTGCAACTTCAGTTAGTACAAATATGTAGACCCTAGTACTTATCTACACCCAGCTCTTGACCAATCGATCATCGCAAACAAAACAGTTTTGTGGGATAAAACTTTTCCACTCCTGTGCTATTTATCTGAGGTGGATGGTTGTACGTTGCCTACGTCACGTAAGCCACCTTTATCAACTTGGCCCGGTTCGCTACCCCAGACGGTCAGTCGGCAACGCCGTGTTCTAGGGCTGTCTGTCGAGTCTGGGTACATAAAAAATCTCAATCAAAAACAAATATTGCAGGATCGACACAAATGGCGTTCTCTTATTTCGCGCCACTTATGTCAATCGTGTGTAAAGGTAGGTATGTGATACGGCTTACTTCTGGTACCTTACCGGTATCAATCAATCAATCAATCAATCAGTTGTGCGCGTTCCATCACTAAAAGTATGTAAGTAGGCATGTAGACTTAGGTATAGACCAGCCGCTGGGGCACCCCCTATCTTAGAAGATAATTACCTATATCACGAGGGTAAGCCCCCCCCTGCGCCAGCCTCTGGAGGATTGGAGACGGCAGTCGCTTTTTTTAATATTTGGCAGACGAGCAGATGGATCATCGGATAGACCTACCTAAGCGATTCCCGCCACCATTAGAACCTGCAACACTAGAGTTACAAGTGCGCCTCTAACCTTTAACCTCTTTTCCCCCAATTCACTCGTCTCGATGGATCACAGCGCCTTCACGCTTGTCTTCTGTGAGGCCGTGGTATCACTCTGGACAAGCCGGGCCGTGGCGTTCCCGCGTCATTGCTAAGTAAGCAATGACATAATGCTGAGTGGCAACCATTTTGGTAGCATAAGTTTCTATTGTAATTTGCTCCAAATAAATATTTTCAATTCTATTCTTGAATACATACCTACGGCTTATACCACCAGGTGATCCGTCTGCTTGTATGCGACCTAGGTAGGTATCACATAAAAAAACAATGTGTTGGTGTCGACGCTAACCCTAGTTCCATCCATATGAGGCGTGTTTGAGTAATCGTGCAGGTGGAATGGCTCGTTGTTTGCTCGCGTTGTCTAGACGGAATGTAATTGCGACGACTGCCAACCTTACACGCACAGCGCTGAACCAACTTAGCGCAAAACAGAATGGGACCTAACTGATTTCCGTGGGAGGGCCACGCTTCGACTTGAATGGGCCGGCTCGACCGGAGTGATACCACGGCCTCACAGAAGACCGGCGTGAAGTAGCGCCTGCGCTGTGTTTCAGTCGAGTGAGTAAGGACGCGCAGGCGCCCTTGTACCCTTGTACAGGAGGCTCAAATGGGGGGAAGAGAGTTACAGGTTGGCAGTATTGTGACTCTGCTGGTGTCGCAGGTGTCTGGTCAGCATCAACCGCTTACCATCAGGTCATCCGTCTGCTCGTCTGCCACGTATCACATAAAAAAAATCCCGGGTCAGGCCAAGATTTGCAAGCACCCGTAACGTTTTTAACATAAATTAGGATTTGGTAAGAGAGTGCACCAATTATATGACTTGCACCAGTTTTTGAGATATAGTAAAACAGACATTTCGAACCCTTTATACCATGTATACCTAATGATATGATTCAGTATTAGTGACACACCACCACAAAATAATTTTGTGACACCACATGACATAAAAATCAATCTTTTGTATATTTGTAATAATAATAAAGTAGATAATATATTGAAGTACCTACCTAAATAAGTTGACAATCATAATAACATTTCATTTTCCTGTATTTAAAGCCACACACTACTGCTAGGTCTTTTACTACAGCAATCATTTGTTTAGTTAGGTACTTATTTAATTGTTATTAATATTTTAATCGTTTATTATTAGGTAGGTACTAAAGTATGGTTATGGTCGAAAGTACTTACCTAACCTTAGGATCTCAAGGCTTACTGCTCAGACGGTCTTGCTTGTCTAATTATGAAAACACAGCCAAATATTACTCGAAATTCATATTTTGATCTATAAAGAACGAATTTTACGTTATCAATTAATTAACTTGAAATGTGGGCACAACATTCCTTAAGGTTACGGTCCTCAGCATTATGATCGGAACAAATTTCGATACTAAGAAGGTAAAATTATGTAAATTTCCAATAAGATAGTTAAGCAGTACTTAACTGAGCTAGATTCGGTTCGCTACGTAATCCTAAGCCGATGGGTTCTGCTTTTTATTGGGTTGGTGTACTTGAAAAAACATCACAACCTTGGTAGAAAGTTTATAAATAAACAAAATTCAAAGCGTGCTAATTATTTGTTATTCAGTTACTATTTAGAGATGCTTCCATACAGCAGTTGCATAACGTTATGAACATTCCTTTTTCTTTTATTTTTCTCTTGTTCCCTAGTCACTAAGTTTGCTGTTGTTTTGTTTTGTTTTTTTTTAATTGTTGTTTCTTTGTATGTGCCAAATAAATGTTTTATAAATTTATTCATTCATTCATTACCTTATTCCGTCCTAAGCTGGGGCTTCGGAACCGGCATCCGCTTACCTATTGTACCTATCTCATTCACTTCACCCGGTCTTTATAGTGAGGTTATTGGCACTCAATATGTCGTCCCTTACGATGTAAAGTCGAGTCTTTTTCGGTCAGTCTCTTTTTGCATTTGACCAATCAGACGGTCAGACCATAACACACTTTCATTGAAAGTGAGGGCACTCACTCTGCGGAACATAATGAAAGTGTACCGGTACCCTTAACGGAGGCCTATATGATGATACTTATGGAGGGAAGGGAAAAGGTTGGATCCATTGGTGTTGTGGGTGCCAGAGGGCGGCGGTAATCCGTGTGTTCGACTCCCACCTGTCGATAGTTCAGCAACACTATCAAACATAATTATGCCCATATTCATCAGTTTTAAGACGATAGGCTCCTCAAGAATATACTTACCTAAATCCGGAACTGAATCTCTCGGTCGAACTCCGAACAAACACGCACAACTGATAACAGAGTTCTTGTTTACTCGATTATCAAATCACAAAGGCTAGCTTCTAAAAATTCCTCCAGGGTCCGTTTGAACCGGTTTGGTCTCCACACTTGACCCCGATCGGAAAACACGACTATCTATACGATTTGTTTGCTAGCGTATTGTTCCCATTCCAAATTAAGCCAGTGTTGACCGTGGAAACATCCGACACGTTGAAATTTGGACTTGTGCTTTGTCACTGTAAAATTTTAAAATTATAAGTGGTACTTAAGTAGCTCACTAGATTGTAATCTATGGATTACATATATGATGCAGTACACATACGATACGGGTTTTACGAAGGTCTGCCGGCTCGTTTTATTGTTGTTACAAAATTTGCCAAATCTTAGATAGCCCAAGCTTATCCCGGGCTCCGAAGCGATGGCTTTGAACGCAACTGGAAATGACACCGTCAGACAAGATGAGATTAAGTAATTTATCAAACTGAAACTGTTTGATTCCTGACAATTCAATACTTAAAAGGTAGGCACTTATATCTTTTGGCGGTCGTAATCGTCTCATTCTCAACAAAACAAGAAGGCGAAACTACTAGTGCGATGCAATCGAAGCCTATTACCATCTTTTAGTACGAGAGTAAAACGAATGTCCCGAAACGAAGTGAGGACCGGTCCCTAGTTTAAAAATATAACTTTACATTAATTCTTGGCTTATCCATGGACAGTAATGGGTAGATCACTAATGTCCGGTGAGCTAACGCATTCAGCGGGCGCCTATAGGGATCATACTGTATTTACGTAGGTAGTAGGTAATAATCATGATACTTACTATGTTCTAGCTACAAAGTTTAGTGCGAGTCTGTGTTTACCAAATGTAATATCTATCTCGGTAAGTACCTACTGATTCGATAAGTATTCGTGGTACATTTGATTTCCTTGTTATTAAACGACAATCACGTTGTTACAAGATAAAATTGAGGCGTAGAATAACAATAGCTGAAGTTAGCTAAAGGAAGCGTAGACTTACTGCAGACATCGATTATTTGTTATCAGTTCAATTTGTAATGTTTTTATCTGCAAGCAATAATCTTCACAAAATAAAGACTAAATTAAATAATAAAGTAATAAAGTATCATGCAATAGGTATAACATAGGTATAATGCATCAATTAAGTCATGCAATTAATTGATAGCTCTACTGCCGCTATATCTACTGTCATAATGTAAAGCCCCATTAGTTATAAAACATGGGAACATGGTTAGTACCCCCAAAAATCCGTTTTCATGACTTGATTTTCTTGATTCATTATCATTTGATCTTCTAGGCAAACGCGTGTCATCCTAGACCTCATCGTCACTTTCCATCAGGTGCGATTGTGGTCAAGCGTTAGCCTATAGTCTTATAAAATAATAATAAAAAAAAATACACTTTAACCGGATCGCAGACACGCACAATAATTGCAAGATCAATGTTACATTGTTTTCGATTTCTCTAAATTTAATGTCGTAAGACCCAAAAGCCTTTTAAAGGGCAAAAACATTGATTTCTATTGTGTCTGCCGCAGAGATTTAAATCGTCTGCTGTCTGGGCCTTACGACCGCGACGTTAATACTCGTAGGTGCTTCCGAAGGTCTCACACACTTTTTTTTATATTGAGGATACTCCTCACTCCGCCTGATGGTGAGCGGCCGTGAGATCTGAATATGAGATTGACAGTCACAAAAGAACAGACAAAGTGTCCACTGAGTCTGTCACTCTCACCCTGAAGGCCTGCTGCAGAGATGCCGTTTCACGCCCCGCCTAAAAAAAACAGGATTCTAAGAAGATTTTATGAGTAGTACCTAGGTTGTGTAAAATATACCTACTCTCAAACTGCTCTATGTATATTCCTTTTTACTTTTTGTTAAGTAGGTAGTAGGTATGGCACGTTCTTATTAGGTACTTCATAGTTTGCAGAACACAATTGTAGGTAATACACACTAATGTCGCCATTGTTAATATTCCGCATTCGTATTGACCTAAAAACTATAAAGTATCACAAGATAGGAGGTGTAAAATGACTGATAAGATACTGCGAAATGATAAGAACAAATATGATTTCAATATTGTATAGGACAATAAAAGCCATACTTCTGACATAATACACGAGCTTACTAAGAAAACTTCAATAGGGCAATCGAAACTGACAATCCTACCACGTAATTGGGTATTTGACAATTTTTTAAAAAAGATTTTATTGTATTCTTCAGGACATAAAGATACGTTGATAATTGTTCTATTTCATTTTTAAAGTTAATTGGTATTGACAATTTTAAAAAAAGTATTTTATTGATTCTGTTCAGGACACTAAAGATAGTTTGAATCAATTGTCTATTTCATTTTTTTAAAAGTAATTTATAACAAAAACAGCCATTTTAAAATAATCCGATTCAAATTTCCCGACAAAACAGCAAGTACGTGACAAATAGCCCCTCGACGTCATGATTCATCTTGATAAGTATATAGCCACTGGATATGCCATACCGGGCGTTTCCCCTCCGGCAAAGGACTTTGGTCAACTATTCGGAACTGGTCAAATAAGTTAGTACAAAACTACTTGGATGTCGCTACATCGCCATTTCGCATCGCTCCGTGTCGCGTGACGTTTCTCTTAAAAATGGTGAATTGTGCTGTATTTTCATGTAAAAGGCGATCTGACAGCTAAAATTCGCAACAAGATCGCGTTTCCTATCATAAGTAATGACTTTTATTAATTATCAAATGTGTATTAAACTAGAAAATGTATTTTAATAAAAATCGTTACGATACGTAAACGACAGAAAAATTTAATAATGATATCGTGGTATCGGTCCTAGTGATGGGACCAATTAAAATCAACTCGACTTTTGAATGAATCATTCACTCACTGCAGTTAGTTTCAAAATCCGTTCTTTTCATTATAGTTTGAATAAAATAGTATAGACGTATATTATAATATTAAAACATTGTAAAGTGAATTAGAGAAATTACTGTCCTTTCTTCTGGTCATACGATGTTGGAATTTATTCTAAAAATAAAAAGGTGGCTATAAAATATTTCGAGGTAAAAGGAATAAAATATGTGGTCCGGGAGTATCATGCATGATAACGGAGTAGATAGTAAACCATAATTGGAGCTCGCTAATTTTAATATAGAAAAGTATACGAATGTTCGTTTATCCAATATTTCAAAAAAATTAGACCCCCAGAAATATATTCGACACGTGTACAATAAACTTATTCATTTTGAAAATCAATATAAATGCGTAATAAGGATTTTTTGTAATATTTCAATAAATCATTCTAATTAAAAATATATTGTTTCATTTACTCTCCCTTTGTTTGTCCAAATGTTTAACCCCAAACTAACAGTAACACCACCGTTGACAAGGGGAATTTTGTTGTTTCTTGCATCGTGACGTCACGCGTTCTGATTGGCTACAAGCCGTTTTAGTTTTGATAATCCACAGATGCAAAATTTCTTATTTATTTTTAAGAAATAAAAATATTTCTAATGTTTAATTTGTAAATTAACATAGATATTCTGAATCAGCGTCGTAAAATCTACATAATTCAATTATTTTCTTATTTAATTGTTAACCATGTCAAATACCGAATTATTTAACCTTCTACTCTCTATGTTGAAGCAACTATATATTTACTATGTAACAAGTAAAGAGGCTTTTTTGAATAAATTTGAGACACTTTGAAGTCAGATAATTGAAACAACTACATAAGTAATATACTATGAAATGCGGGGATAAGTCGGGTGTGTATGTTCGGAATCTCCCTGCGTGAATTATGTCAGAAATTAGGAGATCCGCAGGAGATCTAAGGTCGCACACAGCTTAAAGAATTGCGTGGCTCAAACAAGGACGGAAAGGTCCTTGAGTGGAAGCCGCGTACAGGAAGTCAAGAGTCATGGCATCGCAGTGAAGATCGCGGGAATGGAGAACATTGGAGAGGTTCGAGGGGAGGGCTATGTCCAGCAGTAGATGTCTATAGGCTGAAATGATAATGACGATACAGGTTCACTGCACGCCCTGCAATAAAGGTAAAGTCGCTCCTACATTTAGTCGAATTGATAACCTCATCCTCTTGATTTTCAAGTCAACAGATAGTACCGTACCGAGTCAGGTGTCTGTATTGCTAAGTTACAGCAAACATAATAAACAAATCACAGCAATTAAGCAAAAAGAAAGCAATTAACGAGCAGTGTAAGTAGACAAACACGTAATAGTTTCGTCGAACTTGAACACGCTGCGCCGGAGTGTCTTAACTTTTATTTACATTTCCTTTACGTAATATTCCACTCGGTGGCCATCACTTCTAGGGTTGTTAGTTTAACCTTTGTGTAATTTCTGTTAGCATACAAGATGTTTAAAAATAATAAATAAATTTTGATAAATTTAATAAAAAATACAGATAGGGGAAGAACATCACAGGGGAAGGAATTCGTTGTGGCATTGAAAAAGAACCTTAGATTATGTTACTGGTTAATCAATCTAGCCTAATCTAATATTGAACTTTATAGTACCTACGAATACTTACCGCCATCCTGCCTGTTAAAAAAATCCAACGAGCATACTTACCATGTTCTTAATTAATCAATTTGTTTTGTTAAGCTCAAATTACTTAAAAATCCTTTTACTAACAAAACTATTAAAATTTGAAGAGGAAGGGAGGTAACTAGGGAGGGCCGTTATTAAAATATTTTATCAAGAAGAGTATTTACACATTCTTTCACATAGCAGCACTTCAAATATACTCGTAATTTAACGAGTATATTCTATCAGAAAAACCGGCAGAAATATCGAGATTTGAGGCATTTGAAATTCCGTAAAAAAAACTAAATCCTTAAGTAGGTACCTGTAAAAAAAAAGCAGGTAAGTAGGTAACCATTTTTTTCCTATTTAATGCAAAAATCTAAAGAACTGTGCAGAGACTAAACCATAGAATAAATTAGGTCTAAAATTGTACCGAATGTTTAACATATAACTCATCTATTCAAGATGTACCTACGTGCAGCCCTAGCCATAACCCTCGACAGTACACGGCCGTTGGCACCAGACGTCCAAAGTTCGATTCTCGCCGCGACCAGACGCCACGACCCACTTATTGTCGAAGCAATTATGTACGGTAAACAAATAAAATCACGCATAAAGGGGAGTGCAATATTATCTGGTCCAATTAGCGATTGTTAAATAAGAAGTTATTTTTTCACTCGGGTTAAAATAACATTTTCAACTTTGTTGCAATAAGTTATTCTCTCATTAGTCATTCAATCGAATTCACTATACGTAGTAAGTATATTACTGTATTGGAAGAATTTTAAACTGTTAGCTAACCAAATTAAAACGGTGTTAAAATATTTCAAATCCCTTTACTACGTACACATTAATCTTCTCCATAGTTCCATTAAAAGTTGTAATTAGTATTTTTCACAATTATAATTAAGTATTAGTAAGACCCTAGTAATAAATAAAGAAAGATCTGAAATAAGAAAAAAAGACAAGATTATCTCGTAGCAAACGTTACAGATTATGTAAGCGTTACGCAAATGCTACGACAGTCGTAGCACCGTAGCCCACCGCCGTAGCAAAAGAAGTTTTAAAGCTTTCTCGTAGCACAGACTCACTTCACTACTTGTATGCGTGATACAATTTTTTTTTCTAATCGTGTGAGCTGCAAATCGGTCGGTCGTGTCTTCATTTCAAACCGATTCACATGTATTACCTGATAAGATAATGATCACAAAACACTATCAAAGTGGCGGGATCGACAGCTTAATGTACACTCAGTGACACGTGATAAGAGCAAACTTTGAACCGTCCTTAATGTCTAAGATACAAAAGTGCTATTTTGGCACTTGGGGAGCAATTTCACTAAACTTGATTTGGCTATCCTCCGAAGACGCTTATAATTTTCTTTCATTCAGTTTTTTTTAATGTGATATGTGGCAGACGAGCATACGGATCACCTGATGGTAAGCGATTGCCGCCGGCCATAGACACCTGCAACACCAGTAGAGTCATAAGTTGCGCTGCCAAACTTTAACTCCCTTTTCCCCCAATTGGACCTCCGGGCTCCGGTACCCTCACTCAATCAGCAGGCGCTGCTTCACGCCGGTCTTCTGAGAGGCTGCAGTGGTATCACTCCGATCGAGCCAGCCCATTCATGCCAAAGTCAAAGGCTCTCCCAGGTAGCCAAGCTGGTAATATCCATACTCTACTTTCAACATATAAAATAATTTCCACTTGAGTTTAAATACTACAATTATTTTTTAATATTTTAAGAGTATCTCTGTAGTCAGTGCTTCAAGATATTCTTACCTACCGTATCGACATATAGTTGAGCATTAATTATCGTTGTTTGTATATAATTTATGCAAAAGATAACATTGCACCTTTGCTAATTAGGTTTGAAATAGCAATCGCAGTGAGGTGACGACCTGATCACGCAATGTACTTATGATATACAGGGTTATTAACATCTTAGGATTTTAGACAAAATTCCGAAGAAAAATGAGTACAAATTTACAACGATATTTTGACTTCAAATCACTAATTTGGTTGAGGAGCGTTTCAAATATACTTTTTATTATTTCTATCCCACATTAATCTTAGTTTTTGACCGTGGGAAAGCTACGTTTCGGCATGAATGCGGCTCAACCGACGTGATACGACGACCTCATAAAAAACCGGCGTGAAGCAGCATCTGCGCTGTGTTTCGTGGAGTGAGTGACGGTACCGGAGGCCCTATTGGGGGAAAGGGGGTTAAAGTTTGGCAGCGTACTTATGACCCTACTGGTGTTGCAGGTGTCTATGGGCGGCGGGAATCGCTTACCATTAGGTGATTCATCTGCTCGTCTGTTACCTAATTTAACATTAAAAAAAATTAGGGAATCTTGTTTAGTAACATCGGCAATACTCAATGGCAATTTTTTTTCTTAAAATTTAGCTTACTCTCGGCTCCATATTGAACCCAAGAGTTGAGAAGAGCCTACGTTACACGATGGATGGTTTTAGAATATCCCTGTATACGTGTTTATAACTGGCTGTAAATTTTAATGTCGGTTTGCTTTTGTAGGCTTATCAAAACTGTAAAAACACAAGAAACAAAAACCTACTTTATTTTAAATCAAATTTTATGATACCTCTGATTATGACCAAGGAAAAATAGAACCAACCAGAAAAACTGTGAGAGAGCCACGCTTCGGCATGAATGGGCCGGCAATCGAATATAGACCGACCTTAGAGCATTCAACCACCGACAGTGTAGCGCTGACTTGATTTCCATAATGGGATGGGGGCCTTTACCCTGCAGTGGGACAGTATGTAGAGGCTGATACTTTACAATACTCGTTGATACCTAGACTTATTTCCTAAATAGACATTTGTTAATTAAGTTAATGATTCACGTATAATTTTGTCGTGTTATTTATAAACTGATTAATATGAGCCGGATCTAGATTATTTGTCTACATAGTTGGTTCGGAGTATTGTTTATCTGTTCTGCTATATTTATGTCTGTCAAAATGGGTTACCTACTACTAAATTACATACAAAATACACAATTAGTATCAGTGCGGATTGATGATCACGAACCCGAGCTACGAGTAAGTTACGTATTGAAATAACTCTTTGTTTATTCCGGGAATCGAACCCAGGACACCAAGTTTACGGTACTTAAACCACAGAACCAACGGGGCGTTGATACTGTCTTGTTGTAAAGTCGTTTCAGGGTTCCGTAGCCAAATGGCAAAAAACGGAACCTTTATAGATTCATCATGTTTTTATGAAACATACATTTTTAATGTTTTATATTAGGATCGACATAAGCAAGAATGTTCTAACCAAAAACCTCCCTAATATCCGTTTGTGTGTGACCCTCAAAATAAAGTATATTTGAACTATATAAAAATTAATATTTTTGAAACATTTTGTTTAAATCCATCCCCTTTTCTTTCAGGCTTTGCTGTAATAGTAGGTTCCCTTCTCTTTTTGGCTTTGCCCAAGCTGGGTAAAAAGAACTGCCGCATCCATTCCGAAAACACTAATATTTGATGAACAACGTAGCTCATACCGAAGGAATATTCCGCTCAGTTAATTGACAGCATGTCAAACAGATAAACATGAATCGGTGTCTAGTCGAGAACAACTTGATTTATAATGAGGAAATTGTAAATGACTAATAGTTGGTCAAGAAGTCGGGACTTCGTTCCGGGACTTAGTTAATCTTGATGACTAACATCTACTATTTGAAGTCGATTACCTACGTCTCGTATTTTTAACGACATTTACACGTGCGGAGCGTCTAGGCGACGCATAGGTATTATGGCGCAGCCACAAATCAAGTGTTTCGCATTTTCGGTTGACGCGTTCAGTAGTGTATAGAATCTTTATAATACTAAATTAGTCGAGCTAATACTAAATTAATACTAAATTAGTAGGTAGCCTTTATTTTAGGTCTAAACTTAGAAACCTCATTTTAAAAACATATAAGCAGAATTAAGTTGGTGGCAAACGGTACCTACTTATCATAATAAATATCATTTAAAAAGTAAAGGTAGGTGCATACAACATTAAATCTCAAAAAATCTAGACAGACGAGTTCTATGTTGATAATAAGTAGATACTTACGAGTAGGTAACATAATTTGGTCCAAAATTGGGACACTCGCAGCTCTACAGAAACAGTTTTATTGTTTTAACCTAGCTTTAACTATTTTTCATTTGTTCCTGCTAGAATATCATTTGTTTCTGCTGCTGTATTTAACCTAGTTTCAAAAGAAAATTGATAGGAAAATAATTTTATTATGCATCACTCGGAACCCTATTTCAACGCATCATAGTCATCACTCATTATATTTTATGGGGGCTCATCACGTGAGTCGCAGCGCCTTCGCCTCCAATGCCACGGCTTTTGATATGGGCTTATGTTTACCTACGATTACAAATAAACTATATAGGAAACGTGAGATAAGGATTCACTGGTGACGCAGTATATTTGATTCCGGATCTAGTAACATAGTATAATATTACGTAATAAATTAGATAATTTGTACTTAGAGTAAACACACATTTACTCAGTAACAAATAAACAAGTTTTGTATTTTTAATTAGGGTCTTTGAATATAACAGCACGGGTAATAGGAGTACATCCATTAACAACTACCTAACCCAAAGAAAAAGGGGGATATTACAACAATAATCCATTTCCATATTGCAAATGAAAGAAAGTGGGTTAAAAGATTGGCAGCAGCGCGCTTGTAACTCCATTAGTGTTGGTGTCTATTGGCAGCGGCAATCGGTGGCAATGATCCGTCTATTTCTATATTCATCTGCCACCTATTAAAAAATATATAAGACAGGGTGAAAAAAAAACATTGGGTCTTCGAGCGAAAGTACGAAACGAGGAAAGTAAAAAAAAATTGAATGCAGTTTTATTTGTTTAAAAAAATAAAGAACGTTTTCTTTACCTAAGTTTTACGTGTAAAACGACAACCCTCCAGGGTTGAAAATGTTTTTCCACCTTGTTTATTTAGGTTTTATTTATTTACACACTTAATTATATAACCTGTTTACCCTACGATTATGCAATGTTTAATTAGTCTAAGGTCCACGGGTTAATGTACTGTCTGAAGTCCACAGATAGTGCGCGGATCGAATTCACCTATATCCGGGATAATTATCACTGCACTTTGATAGCAGGAAGTCGATGGTGCTCAGTGGATAGTACGTGAGCCTTGTTAACGATAGCCCGTTGAAATTAATACGTACAGCCACACATCAAAGTATACAAAACTGATTTCTTCTATCGACTCTCATCTTACTGTCATACACATTAAGTTGAATATAAATTGAGGAAATTTTACAGGTTGTGGTAACCTGATGTGGGGCTGACTGTACATACGAACTATTTATACTCGTAGATACCTACGTATGCTTAAAAAGTCGTGAAAATAAAATTGATGTCAGTTTTCCTGGAATTGTTTGATCGTTAAAGTCCTACTTTTGAACCGGAGGTTCATAGTTACACACTGACCTACAAAACAAAATGGGCTATCATGAAAGGATGATTTATAAAGGCGGTCGCGCTTATTTTTTAAGTAGGTACACCTCTCTGTCATTGGATACGAAATGAAAAGGGACAAAATATTTAATGTCTCAAAAAGGATTCTAGTTTCACCCGATACAATGGCGAATGACTTGTAGTTTCTGCATGTATAGGTGCGAATTACCGATGGGATTAGTTTGGTCGGTGTCATGGGTGGAAGCTAACGCTGATTCGTTTTAAAAGTGTACTAAATTAGAATGCTATAATTAGAAATGGCTGATGCCACTTCATCACCTTACTCTCCCAGGTCAAGAGCTCCCATAGACGAAGCCGGTATAAAATGGTGGGAGCTATACGGAGATGAACAAAACACCATTGAAAATACTCAAAAATCTGCAATACCAAATGAACGGCCTGGTGATCGAAAAGATGATAAGAAGACAGACAAATCCACAAGTACGAGTACACCAAATGTCTTAGGAGATCGACGAAAACTAACATCCAAAGTGTATAAAGACTTCATCGGCAAAACAATAGTGACACCAAACCCGAAAGACATCGTGCTGAAAAAATGGAGGGAAGAACAAGCCAAAGCGAAATACGAGCAGGCAAGGAAAGCCGTGATTAATTCGCTGAAGGAAAAATTCGGGGCTCACCCCTCACATGCTAATGTACATTCTATTCCTGACGCAAATAAAACTGATATTCGTAAAATAATTCCTACGATTATTATAACTGGAGACAACGTCGAAGAAACATCAAATTTGAATGCTCGCGTGGAGGAGCAGGAGAAACTGAGCTTTAAGGATGGTAGTTATAGGGATGATATTGGCGCTGGGTCGAGCGAGGGTGTCTGTCACGCAAGGAAGCTTCAGATGGGGCCAGGTGGTGGAGTGGCACAGTGGAGGCCTGCTCCTCGTGGCAGTAGGGCGGCGGGCGCGGCGGGCGGACTACGCGGGTTTGCGAGGGAAGACATGCCGGTGAGTTGCTGCACAGATAATTATCGGCCTGTAACAAAAGACAAATGCACTTGAGTATCAATTATGTCTGTTTATATACCGCTAGTTTACAGATTTGCACATTAGTTGAGCTATCTTAAATGCGGTTTTATCTCCCATATCGAAGTTAGCTCACGTGCTCCAACAACAGAGATTTTCCGGCTTCTACAACTCACGCGCACAAACGGAGATAAATTGTCTAGTGACCTCTGATTTCATGAGATTACGAAACTTTTGGGATCAGAATATGTGAATCAAAGTCCATGTTTATGTACGTGTATGATGTAATACCTATTTAGTACAAATATTGTTCAAGATAAAGGTGGTTTTTGCGTCTCTAAATAAATAAACTGATGTGCGATTTTAGCGGTTATTTGTGCTTTTGATTTTATCACAAATAGTAACCATACTTTATGTTGTAGGTATGCATTTAATTAATTAACTAAAAATTTCTGCTAGTTTATGTTTTGTTTGGGCTTTGAAAAACAAATTATACCTTTACTTTACTTTATTAGTTACACAGCAAAATTGACTTTAAAATCTGGTCTGCCCATAAAAAGTTTTAGAATAAAATTATCATAGTTCGAATAAATAAGACATAAGCATTCTAAACTGATAAGTTTACTTTTTTCATTACAAGTTTAGTTTATGTAAATTATATTTTCCAAGTAGGTATCTTTTTTTATATTCACGTTATTTTAAACAATTGACTGCTCCGGCGCAGGGAATAGCTCTTTTATGCAATGGTTACTTGCTTGTTGGTCCGTCTATATAGTCTAACCATTTATAGGGACTGAATTTGCTTTCAAAAAATTCTTGGCGTCAGCCCAGAGACTGGAAAGAACGGTTAGAGTCCAGTCTTTCTCAGGTTTGGTCCTCCTAATCTGGATTAATGAATATTGAACTTGCGTTTGCACAATTGTGTAGTGTACATACCTGACTAACTACTTGTAGGTATGCACAAAGCCGCCGTACCCGAAATATCGACTGTATTAATTAAACAACTTACTATGCTAGTGCAAGCCGATATTCGATTGGGACGTGTCCCATATTTCAGGGCTGCACACGGGAATACCCTGCAGACATGCCACCGCACCCAATCGGGGCAGGGATCTCCCCCTTCCTTCCCACTTGCATTCCTAGCCGCATTAATCCCTTTGATAATCGGTCCCTCGGTTAACTTTGATGACTTCTTCATAAATTGTTTCAGAATTTATCGTAATTAGCTGCTGATTTTAACAGAATAGTTAAAAGTGTAGTTTATAGATTCGAGTACGAGTAAGTAAGTAAGCTATGTGGCTGCATTCTGTAGTAACTTGTGGATTTTGGCGGTGCTTAAATTTTTGACTAAAAAATTAAGAGTGTCATGAAATCTGTGGCATGACATCATCATTCCTTTTGCAAGCGTTTGAAAAAGTGATCCTAACAACACTGTCATTAGCCAAAATTTGTACCCGAGCTTTCTTGTTGAGAAATTTTCAGTTTAGCCGATTACGAACATCGGCCGACAAAGACGAATCGGTTGGAGGATTTTAATACTATAGGTATCACTAAAGTGCCAGCCTCATTTTCTTCCAACACTAGCTTTATAAGGTCTGTTTTGAAAGCCACTTTGGTAGCATTACAAATGTTATACCACCGTTACGGAGTTGATTCTTTGACGCGAGTGTGACGGACCGCCGCAAATTGCCTGCTGGGCGTTTCGCGAGTCCTAATGTTCCATCGGCACGTGAATGGCTGCGAAATGTGCAGCCCTGTGCTGAACGCAGGCCGTGGGAATACACACATTCTTTCATCTACCTGCAGAGAGGTAGTCAAATTGTTTTCGTTAAAAAAGTTCATTTTTATACCGTGGGAGAGCCACGCTTCGGCATGAATTGGCCGGTTTGACCAGGAGTGATATCACGGCCTCAACATTGACCGTCGTGAAGCAGCGCCTACGCTGTGTTTCGTCGAGTGATTGTATCGAGGCTGGCAGCGATCTTGTGACTCTACTGGTGTTGCAGGTGTATAAGATCGGCGGCAATCGCTTACCACCAGGTGATCCGTCTGCTCGTCTACCAGCTATCACATAAAAAAATAACATCGTCATCTTCTTGCTCTGGGGTCGGCGCAGTACCTATGATTTCTTCTTCCTTTCGTTCTTCTTATTCGTTTTTATTCTTTGGTTAGAAAGTTGTGCTAGCGCAAACACTAGGTGGTCACTAATGTCCAATCCACATAGGTACTACGCGCGAACGAAATGCTCGATGCGCAATACATTTTGGCAATCTCACGGCCACTTACCATCAGGCGGAGTGAGTCATCTTGATTGTTCTTAAATTCTCAATATAAAACAAAAAACTATCGAAATAAATCAATCCATACACATTTACCAATTCGGTACCTACGTTTGTGAATTAGGTTCATAATTACTAAGAACCGATTGGTAGACCCGTTCATATGATTAAAATACTACACGTTTGTTAAGTGGTTCCTCACTTATTATACAATTAGACGGTGATGTTACCGTATCTCCAAATGATTTGTTGTTGTTTATTGCGCCGATAGTGATAAAATATGTTTATGATATATTACGTAAACCCCTATCAATTAGCGGCCTTTTACTTGCGAGTAACCTTTGCGTTGTCTACGTGACTCAGGATGCGTATTTAAGTAGTACTTACCTACCTAATTAGTTACTTACTTGATTAGCAAATACTAAATTACCAACATTACTTACTTCTATTTTTAACGGTGTAATTTTACTAACTTGTAGGTAGTATTTGTACCTTGCAGTACCTACCTAAGAAATAAGTAATAGTTGACTCGTAGGTATCACTAGTTTTATAAACATAGTTAAACAAACTTTTAATTCTTCAACATGTCTCTTTATTATCATCTTCAATGTACCTACTTGTCTAGGTAATGCAGAAATGATTGGAGTATGTTGTGTTTTCCAATAAAAATGTCCTCCGAAGGAGCTTTCAAAAAAGGTACGATACTTATATATTATCTGGGATAGAAGAAAGTCGCATTTGATATCCCATACGTACACAACGGTAGTAGGTTCCATTCCTTTTCGCAAAGTTGATGGAGAACTTATATTTGTCAGTTTGGGTAATATGACGACCTGTTTAGCGCAGTAGTTTGAGCGCCGGTTGAGTCACACGGGTCGTGGGTTCGATTCCCACTCAATATTTACTGAAGAAACAGATTTTTGTGGTGGGTCTGGGTGCTTATTAGTTCTTCTTTAGCAACTGGTTGCGAAATTTAGTTGTCAATGCGGCCTTCTCTGTTTCTGGTTTCCATAGCACGTTGTCTCAATTTATTTATTTAATTAAGTGTAATAAAGTTGATAATATTTTTGGTACTTTACATTTATTGATTCTAATAGGTAGCTACATAGTTTTTTCGAACCAAAACATTGGGATCAGGTTGATGATTGTGTTACCTTACCTATTAGGTAGGTACTTTTTGTGATGTAGTTAGATAAGTATTGATTAATTTCAACATTGTGAAATACAATGTAGGCTTAGGACAGTTTCCTGTTATACCAACGTTATCTACGTAATAGTTGAAAATCGTCGAAAGTTAGGCATCTATTTTCATAATTATCTTCAAATTCTTTGCACGATACTAGTGATAAAATACTTTGTAGAATTAACACGGATATTGAGGTCATTGCACCGTCGTACCAAATGATCTATGTGCTCCAGAACTGTGCAGTTCCGACAGATACTGCAATAAATTAAACTCTATTGCTTTCTGATAAGGGTCATTTGGTGGCAAAACGAAGAGGAGCGCGTGCGCATCAATGACCAGAGCTTCCTTCCCATATCAGCGGATGCTTGACGTTGTAGCGGTAGGTCCATGGTTCACGACTTGGTCAACGCCATTACAAAGTTCATCGTAACTAGTTTGTAGAGTGCAGATTGTTAGTGGGAATAGTGCCATACGTTTGAGAGAAGTTTCTTTCTTGACTAGATTGGCGGAGGCGGAAGCAAACTTTTATACCTTACTTATCTAAGTCAGAAACAAAAAAAAATATCGTTTGATTTTAAATCTTCACTGAATGTGATTTCTATAAATAAAAATATGAAAACAAGCAATTAATAATTTAGTTTTTTTTCTGAAATTATCTATCAAGACTTATTTATTTATTCTCTATAAGGAAACATACAGGCTTCTTATATATAATATAATAGATAATACATTAACAATTAATAGTTTCCAAAGCTAAGTTATGCACGTAATGAAATGCAGTTGGAGCCAGTACAATTATCAGTGAGAAAAAAGTTAAATGTGACTTTATTTCCAGTTATGAAATTTACAACTTACTTGGTTAAATCAATTAATGAACCTAATAACTTGATAATTGAGTAGTTGGAATGGATACTTACGTCAAAGGAACTTTTGAATCTTACATTTTCATGCATACCGCATATTTTCGCGTGCTCACTCACCATTGCAAAAAGCCCGGTGCGCTTTGCGCATCATCAACTGTCGCCCACTTAACCGCAATTTTTCACCCCTTTCTAAACGGTGAATATGTAACCAAACATATAATTAACGCCACGAGTTAATTACCCGGTGACTTAGTGACCGAACTACCTACCAGTAAACAAGTGGACTAATATTAAGTAGATAACGAGCAGATATTCCGCTGTCTTAATTAGCTGAGGCAATTAGTTTCGTTTTACGAGTAAAGAGAGATCACGAGACGGTGTCATGTGAAAACTTCGTGATATTTAAGGGCAAGTCGTTGTGGAACTCCGTCTTGGAGTTGCAGTTTTTTTTTTTCAGATGTCTCGGCGACGCCATTATTGCTTTAGGCCACAACTAATCCTCGTGTGATAAATGCATGGACAATAGGCACAATAAGATTTGCACCCTAACTAAACGGTGTAGTTACTCCATAGGTACTCAATATACATAGATAAGTAGTTACATCATGGAGCGATCACTACCTAAGTACCTATTAGTAGTCTTAGGTACTCTATTTGCACTAGGTATAATATTTGCACGATAATTTGAATATACAAATACAAATATTTTTTTGCCATATAAACAAGGTGTTTATTTTTTCTGTAGATAAAGTTGCTTGGTGCGCCTGTTTAGCTATATTCAATAGCATGCAATTTTTGGTATGACACATAAGTAAAAATTTCTTGAGTTGGTTTAATCTCTCTCTCTCGCAAAACTATTTTTCACTAAAGTGGACAACCAAGCAGACGGCACACCAAACCTACATAAGACCGAAGGTACCTACCTAAATGAAGTAAGTGATCACCGCCATCTATGGACATTTGCAAGACTCGAGGCATCATAGACGCCAGGCTTTTCAGGAAGGAATAAACCCTGTCATTGATAGTCACCGGGTCTTATTTATTCGGGAATGCCACCAATGGCAGCGGGTTCCACAGTTTTGCTATGTGCGGTAAGAAGTGACGTGAGTGAGAAATGCACTGTCGTGGAAATAAATGCATCCAAGTGATGTGGATGGAAGTAGTTGGTTCGAGAAATGGCGCATACCAATTAAAGCACTGCGCGTCTTTTGCAAAGTTAAAAGCGCTATAGCGGGTTTTCCAGACACGTTACAGCATTCGTAGATCATTTGCAGTTGCATTGGTAATTGCCACTTGCGTCCAAAGTACCATACTATGATCCAGGTTGCTTATATAACGATACCGTCCCGTACCGAATTTTAATTGAGAAACCGTTATAATTGTGGGAGAGCCATGCTTCGGCATGAATGGGCCGGCTCGACTGCAGTGATACCACTGCCTCACAGAAAACCGGCGTGAAGCAGCTCCTGTGCTGTGTTACGCCGAGTGAGTGAGGGTACCGGAGGCCCATCGGGGGGGGGAAGGGGATAAAAGGTTAGCAGCGCACTTGTAACTCCACTGGTGTTGCATGTGTCCATGGCGGCGGCAATTGCTTACCATCAGGTGATCCACCTGCTCGTCTGCTACCTATCACATAAAAAAAAAACGAATGGAAACACCGATTCTGTCATAACATCCGGTTCGTTTTAGACAACTCCCGAGGTGTTTGAGAAGTCTGGTGATAACATAATTAAATCGGGAGTTTACATTGTTATTGTAATTTTTTAGACAGGAAAACCAGACCAACTGATGACAGTTATAGTCCGAGGCAAGAAAGTGTAGTTATGACCTTGAATGCGCTAAAACCAATTTTGATAGAAAGTCTTCTTTTTTACAAGTGCGCAAAATAACGGTCATCGCTATACTTTCGTGCCTCCAGCTACACACGTTCAGAACAATTTTCAAAACGTATTGGTTTCCTCACGATATTTTCTCTCACAGCTGAGCTAATAGGATAATTATTACGCATGTAATTAAGAGGATACCCTAGGTGAAAAAGGGTCGAACAATACGATTAAGCTAGATAACTACCAAGACAAGAAAGATCAATATGTGAGTTTAACTCTCGACAGACGCTTGACAATCTTCGTGCGTGACAAACAATCGAATTACGAAAGGGAGGGTTCACCCTCACGAGCTCTATCTTCAGCTACGAGGAAAGAATATCTATTCTTCTGTGGCTTTAGCAGTATAGGATAATATGCATCAAGAAAGTCATGAAATTATTAGAGTAGGTAGGTATAGGGCTACCATACGCTGTTGGCAATACCGTCTTTGCCATAAGGGCACGCGGGGCCCGTGCCCAGGGCCCCCGTTACCAAGGGGGCCCCGAAGAACCTTCAATTTCTCTCACACATTTTTGCCCATAAAAATACTGTATTTGATATACATGATTAAATAATAGGTAATAATAGTAAGCAATTAAACTTATTTTAAAAATTTTAGTAAGTATAATTCGCATTTTTCACTTTCCAAAAGGGCCTCCAATTTTTGTGTGCCGGGCCCCGGCCTAGTTTAAGACGGCCATGGCTGTTGGTTGAATCTGTTGGATTTTCATGACGCATTATATATGGCGATAGGCTGCAGATTTTTTTTTTTTGATTGAGTGACATTACGAAGAAATTTTACTTGCAACAACGATCTTCCTTTTAACATACCGGATACGGGTAGCACACCTCGAGCAGACGGCGGCTATCTCGACCTTCGGATCACGGAACTGACCTATGATAAGCTCTTAATCTTGAGGTCAGCTGAGCACCAGCGCCTGTTATCAGCCCAATCCATGGATGATGGGTGTGCGCCTGGATGATTAGGACAAGGATGCCTATTGTTTTTTAATTATTGTGTCAGGTAATAAGATTCATTATTTCTTAATGAGGGATATCGCGTATGAAAAATCCGCTAACTGTAAGATTTTTGCTGAATAAATATTTTTTATTCTATAACTAGCGGCCGCCCGCGACTTCGTACGCGTGGAGTTAAGTAATTATGGGTTAGTATGGATGTTTGTCACTCTTTCACGTAAAAACTACTGAATGGATTTGAATGAAACTTTACCACAATATAGCTTATACATCAGAATAACACATAGGCTACAATTTTTGAGGTTTCTACGAACCTGAAGTCCGCGCGAACGAAGTCGCGGGCAAAAGCTAGTACATAATATGTACATACATAAATACAATTAAATAGCAGGATTTTGGCCACTTCGTAGAATTACCCATTTAAATTACACGTCATAATAGGTACTTAGCCTACTTTCACCAAGAACAACAATTAATGTTACAGGTAAGCAGTAAGTAATATCTTAATGTCCTTTGCTACAAGGCTATCAATTGATAAGCTGTCTAAAACACTTCACCATGTCTGTAATTAATCATTAATTAATGTCTATGCAATCAAAATGTTTAAATCCATTTTGTATTATATTTTAATCAAAACGTGTGGGTAAAGATAAAATCTTAGAAAATGAAGAATCATCGCTTTAAAAATTAGAATTCTTTATTTTGGTAAGATAATCCAATTTTATCTTTCCAGGTTGCTCACTGAAATCATTATAGCAAGCGAGCTTGTTGCAAACTTGATTTTTAGATTGTCACGTCAAACATTAAAAATCAAGTTTATGACAAAATTTGCTGTAAGCTTGTTGATTAAGGTATGATGTTTCAAGGCTTTGGTAATTTTGAAGCAAATTTCGACCGCAAATATAAAATTGTAATGCTATGTATTTGTACTAGATTACCAAGTTATTTGTGCGGTTCAGGGAACGAAACGAACTCGGTGCATTTTGTTTAGCAAAGCAAACCGCAAATCATCATCAGCAACCCACGTTCGTCCACTGCTGGACATAGGTCTCCCCTAATGCACGCCACCGCTCGCGATTTTCGGCCACTCTCATCCAGCTCACTCCAGCCAGCATTCGAATGTCGTCATCCCATCTTGTAGCAGGGCGTCCAACACTACGTTTGCCGAGTCGCGGTCTCCACTCAAGGACCTTATGGCTCCAACGGTTGTCAGTTCTGCGGCTAATGTGACCAGCCCACTGCCACTTCAGTTTGCTAATTCGGTGGGCTATGTCGGTGACTCTGGTTCTTTGTCGGATTACATCATTTCTGATGTGGTCCTGTAATGCTATGTATTTGTACTAGATTACCAAGTTATTTGTGCGGTTCACGGAACGAAACGAACTCGGTGCATTTTGTTTAGCAAAGCAAACCGCAAATCATCATTTTCATCATTCTCAGCCAATAGACGTCCACTGCTGGACATAGGCCTCCCCCAAAGTTCTCCACACAGATCGGTCCTGTGCCACCCGCATCCAATGGACTCCCGAGACCTTCACCAAATCGTCGGTCCACCTGGTGGGAGGCCTGCCAACCACCATCCTGCATGGGGTGCAAGTGGTCCCTCTCAACATCTTACGGGACCAAAGTCAACCTCACCTGCACGTGGCGCA
Source organism: Cnaphalocrocis medinalis (assembly GCA_014851415.1). Classification (NCBI taxonomy): domain Eukaryota; kingdom Metazoa; phylum Arthropoda; class Insecta; order Lepidoptera; family Crambidae; genus Cnaphalocrocis; species Cnaphalocrocis medinalis. Next base: position 14,130,946 of record CM026283.1, read on the forward strand.
CCCTGCTGCACAACGGAAGAGGCTCTGGCGTACCCCACCAACCCGCACTGGGCCAGCGTGGTGGGTGTAGGCCCAAATCCCCCCCTATGATTAGTAGGACCAACACAAACCGCAATATAAAATTGTAATGCTATGTATTTGTACTGGATTACCAAGTTATTTGTGCGGTCGGTCGTGTTTATTTTCTACATCGCGATGACGAGATTTTTTTCCAAACAATGACTACCAGAGGTCCAATTTGTGAATAAAGGTGGTCATTCACGGTCATGTCATCGCGCCAAATGGCGCTATATACATCCAAAATTTGATCGTGAGTGTCAAAACTCATGGGCGTGACGTAAAACTCTGGATTTCCAATCGTTCCATAATCCACTGCGTCGCGCCATTTGGCAATTGGCATCACGCTGGACGGCTCGTGAGTGGGGGATTTACGCGCCAAGCCATCACGCCGCGCTTACCGTGAATGTGCAAACCGACATCCGTTCTGCGTTTATTCCGCCGTGAGACGTCAAGCGCGACAGCCGCATCGTTTTGATTAGAGGCCGAGGTTTCATGTAGGTATTCGAAATGGCATCAGGGCGCGAATCGTTAATTGACTTTATAGAACAATATAGGGAACTCGAATGCTTGTGGAAGGTAACCGACAAAGATTACAAAAATAAAACAAAAGATTAAATGCTACAGAGAAACTATTACAATTATTAAAAAAAACAGATGCCAGCGCAAACATGGACACTGTCACAAAAAAAATTAATTCCTTAAGAAGTTCATTCAACAAGGAGCATAATATATTATGTGATGACAAACAATCGCCGTATATAGTAAAAGTTCTTCTTCGGAATCCGAACTCATTGGAACGTCTGTACAAAACCACGTCAACACAAAACTGACAGCCAGTTTGGAGTGACCGTGAGTGTGGTACGTAAATGGCGTCAATCCAATTGGCTTAAATCATTTGGAATGGCTCCAAACGGACTGATCGTGAATGGCCACCTTAATACTTCAATTAGTCATAGATTCTTTATTGTAATCGTGACTCAATTGTGGAGCGTCCTTCGGGCTCGGGTCCCGGGAACGTCTGCCACTGCGCCCTGCTTGGGAAAGTGTGTGGAACTGAGACAAGGTTTTTTTTATATGATAGGTAGCAGACGAGCAGGCGGATCACCTGGTGGTAAGCAATTGCCGCCGTCCATGATGAACACATGCAACAAGTGCGCTGCTAACCTTTTATCCCTTCCCCCCCCGATTGGCCTCCAAACTTTGTTATGTCAAACTTGCATACACTTTATAGAATAATTTTCTAGCACGTTTGTTGCTTCGGAACTAGAAAGTTTGATTTAACCTTGCCTCAAGTTTATACACTTGCCACGGCAAATTTGAGACAAAGCTTTATGTTTGATACATCAAACCTATCGCAAGTCAGTTTCAAGTTTAAATTGTTATCTGGGTATGTACGAGTATTATGTAGCTATAAGCCGCCATAGATCTTTCTGCCTTGCTCAATAGTTGAGTGCTTGAGAATGTTGTATGGTATTAAGTCCGCTAATTGTATGTTTTTTGAGTTTTAGCTATACTAGGTACGTATTTGTTAAATCATATTTGGATCTCACGGCCGCTTACCATCAGGCGGAGTGAGGTCACACTAAACAAAAATGAATATAAATAAATAAAGAAAATAATTCATTACCGAGGTCTTTGTAGGTATCCTGAACATTAAAATCTGAATACTTTATCTCTACGGAAATATTGCATCTTCTATACTCTAGAGGAGGTCACCGCGCCGGCAAGACGCCGAGACGCTCAAAAGACGCTAATGTGGGCTCACTCTTAGGTCGCTGAGCTAGCGTAGTAAGTAAGTAGGTAAGTGTAAGTACAAGTAGGTAGTAAGTACGCGTAGGGTTCACGTTAATACCCCCATATTAACATTTGTTTACGTGTACCTACGTACTAAAATATAGTTTTCGATAAGTACCTAAAGAATGAAACTGTATCCGTGGAGGCATGTCGCTCCGCTGTTACGAAGAAATACAATGTCTTGTGAACTTACGACGTGCGTGCTGAGCCGAATAAACGTTATGATGGTAACGCAAGTGCGGGTAGGGAAAAAACGTTAAATCAAGTAAAAATTGGCCACGTTACGCTAGATATTAGCAATTTTTGTAATTGCTTTATTACTCGCCTGTGTTGATAAAAGTGGGGTTTATTGGCATAAAATCATAGGACTGCGAAAGGTACAAAGTCCAAAATGTCTAGAGTACTGACAAATAGTTTGTGTACCTACGGTTTACAGTTAATGCACAAAATAACCCAGATAGCAAGCGAGCTTGCTGCAAACTTGATTTTTAGATTGTCACGTCAAACATGAAAAATCAAGTTTATGACAAAATTGCTGTAAGCTTGTTGATTAAGGTATGATGTTTCAAGGCTTTGGTAATTTTGAAGCAAGTTTCGAAACGCAAACCGCAAATATTAAATTGTAATGCTATGTATTTGTACTAGATTACCCAGTTATTAGTGCGGTTCACGGAACGAAACGAACTCGGTGCATTTTGTTTAGCAAAGCAAACCGCAAATATAAAATTGTAATGCTATGTATTTGTACTGGATTACCAAGTTATTGTGCGGTCGTGTTTATTTTCTACATCGCGATGACGAGATTTTTTTCCAAACAATGACTATCAGAAGTCCAATTTGTAATTATTACTTCAGTGAGTCATGGATTCTTTATTGTAATCGTGACTCAATTGTGGAGTGTCCCTCGGGAACGTCTGCCACTGCGCCCTGCTTTGGGAAAGTGTGTACTGTGGAACTGAGACTATGTTTTTTTTTTATGTGATAGGTAGCAGACGAGCAGGCGGATCACCTGATGGTAAGCAATTGCCGCCGCCCATGATGAACACATGCAACAAGTGCGCTGCTAACCTTTTATCCCCTTCCCCCACGATTGGCCTCCAAACTTTGTTATGTCAAACTTGCATACACTTTACAGAAAAAATTTCTAGCAAGTTTTTTGCTTAGGAACTAGAAAGTTTGATTTAACCTTGCCTCAAGTTTATACACTTGCCACGGCAAATTTGAGACAAAGCTTCATGTTTGATACATCAAACCTATCGCAAGTCAGTTTCAAGTTTAAATGGTTATCTGGGAAATAGGTACACACAGAAAGTAGGCTGCCCACTAAGAGCTAAATACGAGTCATGTACTCACGCATGCGCACTAACGGGGAAATACGCCTTTTTGACCACATTAATCCTAGCCTATGACATAAGATTGTCAAACTGTCGAGGTGCGTGGTAGAGGCCGCGCGCTTATGTACCTACTCACGCATGCGCACTAACGGGGAAATACGCCTTTTTGACCACATTAATCCTAGCCTATGACATAAGATTGTCAAACTGTCGAGGTGTGTGGTAGAGGCCGCGCGCTTATGTACCTACTCATGCCGGTCAACAACCCTAGCATATGTCAACGAACTCTTCTAAATTCAAAATCAGGCTGAGTCTACCTTCATTGTGTAAATATTTTGTGGTTAATGGGGGCTATCGCGTGTGAAAAATCCGCTAGATGTGACATGTCAAAATATCACTAAACAACCAATGATGTTGAAGTTGGACCTCAGTCTAACAGTACGTACGCGCCATCTAGCAGATTTTTTGATTCGATAGCCCCTAATAAAGTTCTAGAGGTATTTATTTAAGTATAAGTTTAAATCTACGTTTCTATTTATTTAAGTTTAAGTTTAAAATCTCTAATCTCTAAAGAAAGAGAATGTAGCGTTCTCTTTCTTTAAAATAACATGTAGCGTGACGCGAATGAAAAGCCACGCGTTAAGCAGTGTTAATCTGTTAAATTTCTTCGTGATAAGATAGTTTGAAAAAAAAAATACATTGTAGAGATAAGATTCTTTAAACTTTACAGTGTGTCTGTCGGGTACTACGGCGACCACCGATGCCTGACCCTGAAAGCTGGCGAGAAGACCTATACAGATATTAGGGTTGCGCTTAATATTCTTATCTAGATAATCCACTTGTATTACGAACTAACCAGAGAGATTATATTGATTAATTTATTTTTGCATTTGAAATAAGTAAGGGTTGTCTCTTTTTGACTTAAGACTTAGTTACTTAAACCTATGTTTACTATTTATAAAGAGATAATACGAGTATCTATAGAAAACTATAAGGCTTATAGGTGATCCGAAAAACGAAACTCTTGCGCGATGTAACCGACACTGAACACCATCTATTGGTGTTGTTTGGAACCAAGTCCCGAAACTCGCCTTCTATACTATCTATATAGAGCTAACTCGTTAGACAACCACAAGCCTTTTATGTTACCCGAAAAGCCGAAACGCTGGCGAGATGTAATTGGCACCCAGCGCCATCTATTGGCAATAATTGGAACTGATATCGGGAAGTTCCCGAAACTAAGTGAGGGCGGGCCACTTAGTTTGTTAAAAACCACCGCTTAGTGACAAGCCACATCAACCAAAATTACCTAATACTTATCTTCTTAGTAACAAAAATAAAAAATTAAGCAAAATAATAGTTTATCACCAAAACAACAAGTTGATAAAGTTATTATTACTAAAGTAACCGCTTCCAAGTCGAAGAAAGATAAATGCTGTTTATGCAAGTGGTAGGCGGGCCGACTCGATACGCCAAACAAAACAAAAACCATTCAGCGGCCTGAAGCCTGAAGTTACACTTCGTGTAGTCCATCACTCGATGCTACAATCGAGTAATCTACTCGATTACCCACGAATCGAGATCGGCGGTAAGCACCAGTTGGCACAATCGATAGGCCATTCCCGTTTTTTTACAAACCCAGTATTTTTTTGCCAATGTGGAACGGAGTGACATGTTATTCTAGCCGCTATGTCAAGGGTATAATGCGTTCGGAGCCTCGGATCTGTTATCGTATTGAAGGAGGCTCGTCGTCGGCAAGATGGCCGCTGTGACACATGACATAAAACGTTATTTACGGTGGGGAAGTTCGCGAGTCGGGATGCGACATGCGAGACCGTCACGAACCGCGGAAATACGGCCGGGCTAACGAACGATTTCTATTCATGACAATAAATGTTGGGACTCCAGACGATGATGTATCCGATACGTTAATTCGATAACTTAGTACTTGACGACAGCTCAATGATTTATGAAACGAAGTTTTCGCGTTGTTTACTCGCTGCGTTTTCTTTTTCAGGCAAATGGAGTATTGTTTTATGTTTCATTTGATTTATGCTTTCACGTACATCGTAGTGGGTTCACAGTGAACGGTATTTTATAAGTACTTAGATAATGTGTCAATCTTACTTGGCTTCAAAAGCTGTTAACTTTGTGTTTAGGGTACGTTTCCACAGAATCGGAGCTGCGTGGAGTTGAGCAGAGACTTATAAAAATTGACCAATCACGTTGCTCATGTATAGTGTATCTGGAGCAACGTGGTAGGTCAATTTATACAAGTCTCTGCACAACTCCTCGCTGCTCTGCTTCTGTGGAAATGCACCCTTACACCCAGTTAACTGCTATTGAAGTCAAGTAAGATTCGTGGCAGCCAGTTTTTAAATCTAATACCTATTACTCCGAAATGGAAATCAGAATCTTAAAATATACCTAGCTAAGTTAAACTTTACATGATTTATGAAAAAATCCTTCTTTATTAATCGAAATACTTATTTTAAAATTCTGATACCATATTTGGAGGAGATATCTTATTGGGCTTTAGGACTGCCACCTTAGACCCAACTAACTGTTCTCTAACTTGTTTCTGTTAACTATCTCAAATGTTTGTCAGTGTCGTAAAGTTTTTTAAATACCAGTAGAACCAGAATAGTAAAATAATTGTGATAAAATTATTAGTAATTTATTGTAGTAAGTAACTACGTGAAACGCCTAAGTCAAAATGTTCATGGAAAATATGCCTAATTTACCTGCCATGACAGTTAATAAGCAAGCTCTATTCCTATACTGTTGCCTGTTAGGGTTTGCAATTTCCCAAAAAACACAGAAATGACGGTTGGAAACCAACAAAGAATAGGTACTTACATGAAGAAACATTTTCTAAACTAAGTATATTGATATGGAAATTTCTTTTTAGTTTTTTCCTCTTTTATCTACCGATGCCGATCAGTTTCAGTGTTACTCTGAAATTGTTTGACTGTTTAAAGTTCGACAGTAATTTAATTACTTTCAGGAATTCCGTTTATGTTTTCAACATTTATGAGCCAAACTTTAGCAGCCGAACGAATTATGGTTCAGCATTTTTATAGTTACCTATATCTTCTTTTTTTTTATGGTGATGGTTGATGGCAGATGAGCTACCTAAGAGCACAAAATAATTACATTCAGAAGTTAGACCTTAACCTGATTTTGAATTTAGAAGAGTTCGTTGACATATGCTAGGGTTGTTGCCCGGCATGAGTACATAAGCGCGCGGCCTCTACCATAGATCTCGACAGTTTGACAATCTTATGTCATAAGTTAGGATTAATGTGGTCGAAAACGCGTTTTTGCCCGTTAGTGCGCATGCGTGAGTACATGACATATTTTTAGCTCTTAGTGAGCAGTCAGCCTTCTGTGTCAATATGTACCTATGCTAAGAGTAAGCGCGCTTACTCTCAGGTGATCGCGATTGCCGCCCATAGACATAATAATATTATGTTTCTGAGCCATGACATTTTTCGCCTTCCAATTTTACGTTTCCCAGCAATCTTTCCCATTATGATAGTCTGGAGAAGGTGGTATTGTGCATCCTTAAGATGTGACCAAGATAGCTATGCGACTTTCATTATTTTAATGGTCCGTACAAGTTCAACTAATCAGAAATAATAAGTTAGAATTATTTTTCCACGTCACATTTCGCCACAAAATCGCGCCGATTCGCGTTCCACCGTTTTCATTACTCGCCGAGATTATCATTTCGTCGTAAACGTTTATTGTGACCCAGTTTGTTGTTTTCCTGCCAAACAACACGCACAGTTTGGGATACAAATTGGATTCCATCCATCGGAATTGGGAAATCCGACGTAGATTCTACTGATAGCAGAATTTGACTACTTATTTCTTACCCGTTGCGTTCTTATGTCAAACAAGGGCTAACACAGTGCCGGATCTGACTAATCCTACTTCCTACTAATATTATCCTAAGCCCGGATGTTTGTGATCATATAATATATTATGTATGTATCTGTCATGTGCGTGTATGTATGGACGTGAATGTTATAAGTAGTATACTTACTATAAACATTTCGTTGTCGACCTCGACGGCATTAAAAAAAACTAAAGCTGTAAAGTTCTACAGCTACTAATTTTTCATAGTTACTACTAATGGCAGCGTTGTTGAGATCACTTTCAAAAGCTTTCAGTATGCAATTATGAATCTTGAGAGTAAGTATATCGTTTTAACTTACGTATCAAAATTACACATAGGCTAAAATTCATAAACATACTCGTAGTTAAGTATTATCCGAAATTACGACGATAATCCTACCATCACGTGCGTGAAACCGCGGGGCGTAGCTAGTTTGTCGAATAGCAAATGCTACGGTCCGTAGCCACTCGGCCCGTAGCCTACGGGACCCACACTCGTAGCCACCGGAATCGTAGCTATTTTCGTAGCATTAAAAAGTTACGTAACTACATCGTGTATCAGCTCACTCGTAGTACTTGTACAGTCAACTCCAAAAATATGTATACACTTTAGGACTTGTCACAATACATATGTATAAGAACGACTTCTACTTTCTTATACATTAAGCATTGTGGCAAGGTCCTAAAGTGTATACATATTTTTGGAGTTGACTGTACTATTAAGTAGATATTCTGTGCTCGTAGGTAGGTAGGTATTGGGTTTCGGTCGCAACTTGAAACATACTCACCCAAAAATTATCCTTTCCAAGCCCATTGCCCTAATTAACCGAGGTTTGGCTGCAATTCAAATTCACTCTATTCTTACTTGTCAGTTGGACGTCCGATTAACCGAGTTTTACATAATTATCTGGAAGAAAATCTCATTTAACAAACTTCTAGACTTCAGCGGTGGAGTTTCTTCCTATCATTCTATTCAGTGTATATCCCTCCTATATTGAACATACGCTTCCATGCTGCGCATCACGATATGTCAAGTTTTCCTCATCTGGTCTCTGCCGCAGCACAGGCCGTGTCCTCCTAAGGGTCATCTGACTACCACAGTATAGCTAATTCGTCAGCCTATCCAACACAGATTGTCCATAACATTATGTTACTAAGTCTAAGTATAGTCTGTCTTTTTTATCATTTCTTATTCTGGTTTTTATTACATCTCTAGAATTTTCTACTGGACACCTACGCACTTTTATTTTATCTCTGTTATTAAAAAGATAGGCCAATGTGACTTTCACGGTTTTGACTGTCCACAAATTAATATTTACCTACTAGCTAATCAATTTCAATAGCATATTTGACGTCAATCATCTTAACGTTTTCTTAACTGGATATTTGTGGACAGTCAAAACTGTGAAAGTCGTGACATTAGCCTATCTTTTTAATAACAGAGATAAAAGTGCGTAGGTAGGTGTCCAGTAGAAAATTCCAGGGATGTAAAAATAAGAAAAAAAGATAAAATATTATTTAGAACTTATGTAACGGACAGACAACCATCTCATCAGCAACCCACGCTTGTCCACTAGCTGCTGGACATAGGTCTCCCCCAATGCACGCCACCGCTCCCGATTTTCGGCCACTCTCATCCAGCTCACTCCAGCCAGCCTTCGAATGTCGTCATCCCATCTTGTAGCAGACAACCATACTACGAATAAATTGCTGAAAATTATAATTAAAACAAATGTAGGTAAGTAAGTCAAAAAAACAAGAGGTGTCAGTGGTAGAGTCACAGTAGATAAATACCTATGACATTTAATTTGCTTATTTTAATTAGGTACTTATTATTTCTTTTGATTCTTAAACTAGGTAACACTTATTATTGACATCATTAATTTATGACTGACTAATCATACAAGCGTTTTTGATGGTGACATCTGTTAGTTTGTAAGAAAATTTATACTCACTAAATAAATACGAGTAAACAATACTGGTGCGGGCTGGATGAGAGTGGCCGAAAATCGGGAGCGGTGGCGTGCATTAGGGGAGACCTATGTCCAGCTGTGGACGAGTGTGGGTTGCTGATGATGATGAAATAAACAATAATCAGATGATCCGCCTGCTCGTCTGTCAACTATAACATTATAAAAAACATAAGTATTCTTCATCGAGTAAAGTACGATCTTTGCCTATGAGGCAAATACCAAATTCGACAAGAAGCCAATCAAATATGATTAAGTTGTGAATCTGACGAGAAAATGTGATAGGGTCATGTAAGTAAGTAGGTATGTTACCACTAATATTATTATTTTTAAAATTCCAAAATTCTATTTTCGGTTCAAATTTATTTTTGTCTCGATAAGCGAATAAATTGTCTCAGGCCTCAGCAAAAGACAATATTTTGCGTTAGAATCAATAACAAAAGAGTCGATAAGATAGCATCAAGTCAACGGCCGAGTTATGGATGCGCGCGCGCTGGTCCAACTACTTGCGTCATTGCGTTTTTATTCGACTTCTAAGACTTACTAATCGACTGCTTCAAAGAATAAAGTCCGATCTGCAATGTATTAATATAGCAGATCGGACTTTGTTCTTTGGAAGAAGCGTACTCTTAACATAAAAAGCTACAGTCAGCCACACATCAGGTTTTCAAATTTCCTAAATTGATATGCAACATAATGACGACATTATGACGACTCGTTTAGCGCAATGGTTTGAGCGCCGGTTGAGATGTAAGGGTCGCGAGTTCGATTCCCGCAACAACACAAATGTTTGTTGATGATACAGATATTTGTGTTGGGTCTGGGTGTTTGTAGTACCTTCGTTATTGTTTCTGGTTTCCATAGCACAAGGGAAAACCTTAAGGTTAATTTACGTGATGTTGTCTCAATTTATTTATTTTTATTTTATTTAATGTGTCTGTTAGTAAGATGAGAGTCGATTGAAGAAATTTGACAGTTTTGTAATACTTTTATGTATGGGGCTGTACATACATAATGGAGCTGAGACGTGTGAAAACTCCGATAGATGGCGTACTACAGAACTGAGGTCTATCTACTCCAAGATTTTTTAAACGATTTCAGTAAGGAATCGTGTAAGTAGCTAATTAGAGATTATATCGATAGGGGGCTCAGTGCAAAAATGCCAAGTATTTTTTTCCTAAATATGTGTCCACCAAGGGCACCAATACTCTGACCGTTTGTCCTTTAGATAAGTACCCTAATTACGTCAACACTTGCCAGTAGGTAACTCTCATTTAATATCGGTTCGAGGTCATGCGATATGGTCAAAATAAAACAGGGCAGAACTCCACATTGCCCGCTGCACTGCAAATAAAAACACTGATAAGATAAGCGATGCATTGGGCTCGTTTCCAATATATTTTTATAGCTGCAATATAAATTTTATTGAGGACGCTTCAGCAAAAAAATATGTTCCATTTAATTACGATAAGTAGTTGATGAGGAAACCTTTCCTCGTGATATGCTAAACTTCCTCAGAGCCGAGTCGTGGGTTATGGGACAACTCGCCCGAAAAAAACTCGCCTGAGTTACCTAAGTATTTCAAGATTTTTTGGCTGGTCACTGTGGCCTAACCAATATCTTTGTGATGATAACCGACTATACTCTACTAAACAAAAATAATGCCTATATTGGTCACAGTAAAATCAATTTACAAGAGTGGTGATTAAGCCTAATTCCATCATAAGTAGTAGGCGACGCGATGACTTAATTCTATAATTAAAAGGCCTGCAGTGGGATAGATATAGGTTGATACTTCTACTGTGCTTCTACTTTACTTTTTACTTTACTTACCTAGATAACGAACAGTATTAAATTAATCCACGCACGGCGTAGGTAGGCACATACACACTTTCTATTTGTAAGTAGGATATACCTACATCTCCAACTTCAACGATGAGGATGATTTAAGTTAAATTTAAGCAATTCGATTGAAAAATAGTGATAGCAACAATCTTTTATTTGTAATGTTTATGCTGTATCGGTAGCTATCGTCGCAGATTGCGGCGCTATCGGTCGTTGAACCCGTCGCGGGGCGTCTCGGTTGACGTTACTAAAGTACTTACTTGTACTTGAAGATGAAGCCAAGCTAGATACTGCCTTATAAATATTGGATGCTGCGTGTACAGTGTAGTACACCCTTAATTTTTTATTAGTGCATTAAAAATTAAGAGTTAAATTTAAAAATAATACTGCACGGTTAGTCTAGCTGTACTTACTAGAATATGAGCATTTTCTCTAAGAAACCTAGGTTTTATGATATACTAGCTTTTTGCCCGCGGCTTCGCTCGCGGAAGTGGGGGACTTCCCTAAAATGGGGGGTTAGAAATGGGCAAAAAGTATCCTATGTTACTCTCCATCGTCGCTCCGTTTTGCCGTGAAAGAAAAACAAACATACAGACAGACAGACTCACTTTCCCATTTATAATATAAATATGGATGTACCTACTTAGGTATAGTTCAGACAAATAACATTCTTAGATATTTATATTAGTGTAAATGTAGATTTAGGTACTTTAACCTACCCTATTATAAATCTCTTAGAGAAACTATATTAAGCCCTGAGTAAAAAGGATTTATTACTTACCTAAATTGTTATTTATGACCATGATAAGTGGTTGTTGTACTATGTGTAACGTGAGGAAAGTTTCGACGTATCTCGAATATTCTGTGTTTTTTTTTCACTGAGCCAGTGATAAAAATTTAGTAGAGACTACTACTTTTACCTAGGTAGGTATATATTCAACAGTGATAAAGTAAGTAGCTAGTTATTTACTTTTATGACTGGTGAATAAATTACTAGTTAATAATATCGATCAGGATGTATCTGTGAACATTTACATCCCTTTAACCACGTTTTCTTTCTACCAACCATAATATTTACTCTATTTTATTAGTAAGATCAATCTTACCCTGCAAATTTTATGACACGAAAAAAAGTTTTAATAAGTAACCAACTTCAATCTATTAGTTATCTTTTTAGATTTTTACGTTTCAAGTGATTTTTACAGCTTTTCTTATGTGATAGGAGGCAGACGAGCAGATGATCAACTGATGGTAAGCGATGGCCACCGCCCATAGAGACCTGCAACACCAGCAAAGTCACAAGTGCGCATGCAGCCAACTTTTAACCCCCTTAAATTGGAATTTTCAAATGCCAACTTATTGTTTACTCTATAAGCTATTAAACTCACTCAACTGTATGCTTATAAGCTATCTACATCGGAATATATTGCAAATAAACGAACCCCGTCACTCAGTAGTAATGAAAATAAAATTGGCAGCCATTTTTTAAAAATAGGGAATTAGGTACTTCTCTAAGGATTTCGACACTAAATTGACACCAATCTCCGGACACACTGTACCTACCTAATAGGCTGATTTAATGTGAAAGTTATAAAAGTTGTTTCAATTTCAATTTATCTACTTATCAAGTATTGTTTTTCCACTAAGTGTTAAGCACATGAGTACCTACATTTTTATCTTTCATTAAAAACATGTAACGTCATCAATGAGAAATGTATTTATCAGTGCATAACTACAGTATAAGTTTAATTTTGATATAATGACACGTAAATAAGTCCTATCTTATCACCGGCCTACCTTTCTACCGTTTATAATAATGTATGTACCTACTTATTATACTTTTCAAAAGGTGTCTTTCTATAGAGTTATCATCACAAGATAATTATACACAGAAGGATGGCTCGAGCTGACCTTGAAATCGAAGAGTTCGGTGTAGTACCAGGGTAGCAATTCTCGTGCACTCGAATTACCCTACTTACATGTCGAATGAGAGATTTCCATTATTTATTTTGTATTATTAAATTGTAGGTACCCAATAATTATTGGGTTACAAAATGCACCTACATACTTATTGATGAATTATAATTTATGACTATCAGTTTACTTACTTCCCCAAAGAACGCGAAAGAGAAGGGGTCACGTCCACCTGCTCTAAAAACACCTGATCGTCAAGCGTAAAAATCGAACCAAGACAAATTGTATTTTTAATGGCGGCCCGTTTAAAAATACGCATGCAACCACCACCTTTAATCGTGATTCACCACTAATGTACAATTAATACAACTTTATGGATTGCAAATGCACAAACGAAGGTCCCGATATGGGGACCTATTGCTATCTAACGAATCTAAACACATCCAGGTGGGGTGACCACTGAACCGTATCATACCACCCCCTCGAAGATATTCGTCAATTTTTAAACAGTTTAGTCACCTCTTTCGAGTGTAGTGCACATTTGGTACGTTCTATTTTTGAATATTTTTGTTTTCCTTTTTAGTTTTAAAAGCAAAATCGCAGACGAGGATTTAAATATTGCTATGACAGACGTTAAGGCGTAGTTAAAAACAAGTGATTAAACAAAAACTAAATTATAATACCATTATTTCCAATTTAAATAGATATGTACCTACCGTCTTATTGAAAAAAATAGCAAGACCGCTTAATGATTACCCCGCAATCAAGTGATTCTCAATGAGTTTTAGCTAAAATAAAAAACTTACCTAGGTAAAATCAATAAACACTGATCGCATGAAGATTTCATGACATAAAAAATCAGTAGGTAGTAGAACGCATTTTCCAAGCCAAAAAAGTGCTGTAAAAATATAATGGAATGTTTGTTGGCATGAGGAACTTAACTATTGATATAACCCCACGTTATCCTGATTGCGTTGCCTAGCAACGCAATAGACGCTGTATTATCAATTGCACGAACTATGGACTTTTTTGTGGAATCCAGCGGTGAGTCATGGCATTGCTTTAAAATGCTGAATAATTAGGTAAGACTTCATTCATATTGCACTCAATGCTAGACATTACGCGATTCTGTGGGAAAAACGCTTTGTTTACGTTAGGTTGAAGACCAAGGTTAAGTTGGCAGCAATTTCCATACATTAGAGCTTAGGTAATTGACCTGATGTCTGACCTACATAGTGCACTGTTTTAGTTTCGTAGTAACAATTACGCAGGCATACGTAAACGTTCGTTGATAGGTAACCTCCTTTTTCGTTATGTAAATACTAAGTATGAATTTATTTTGTAAAATGAATGTTCAGGTCTTTGTACCTAAGTTATTTAAACTTAACATTAATTAGTGTTCAATTATTCATACTAGGTTCCTAGTTAGATTTAATTTATTTATCAGAACTAAATAAACATTTTAAATACATATTGATGTTATTATAGATTTCTACATCTGCAGTGGTAGGTAAAACGTTGTATGTACCTACATGCCTACTTAAACTTCTATTTTTGTAGACACCAGCTGTGTCTTATCTTTGAAAAATATTTTCTGATTGTAAGTTCTTTGCTTATTCTTATTATTACCATCGTTAAAATTAAAAACAATACTTAATTAATTAAACGGAATATATAAAACTATTTCATACCTTCAAGGCGTTCATACTCATATTATTGGATAGAATCAGGCGCGGATCTACCGTTGTGGGTATTATGGGCAATTGGGCATGCCCATAACATAGACTTCTGACGTCACACTTTCATGGTGTCGATAGATTCAAGATCAATGAACTATTCTGCCGGCTTTATCCATCCATTGCTGAACGTACTTATACTAAGTAAGAAAAGTCCGATAAATTAGTGTGCTCCTTGGAGGGCTCGTAAGTTCGCCGCAGTTTTCTGCCTCAGAGCATTCGAGTTGCCCACACATGAAATCGATAAAATCGCAGGTTTTTTTTACAAAGGACCACCAAATACTTAGTCGGTAATTATGTGGTTGAGGAGCCTTTGTACTCGAAAATAGAGAACAAAATCAACTACATAATCACTTTTCGTTGTTGCAAAAGTCCACCTTCTTTGCTTGCATCGATAACACGTTTAAATCTATATTACCTGTCATGTTTTACCTATTATTTTCATTCATGGCTACTACGTAATTACTTACCTACACCTTGACAACACCCTGAACAAGGGCAATAACACAGCCTGATTTATTTAGTGTTGAAAAGAGACGGACTTATGCATTCACCAGGGCTCCCATTCCCTCTATGGGGGCGATAATTAGATGCCTAGGCCGATAGCCAGCCTTCCTTGCCCGGCCAACCCTTGCTCCTACATCGACCGCACTACCATTGTCGGCTCACCACAAACAAGTCTTTACAGTCATTTTCGTTTCTTTTTTAAATCGTTTTTTTTTGTGTTCTACTTAATTCGCGTGTCTGTAAACATTTTAAATGCAAGCATAAAATGTCTTTCGAATTTAAGAAAGCTCAACGCCTGTATTTCGAGGTGAAACACAAAAGGAAGATTAAAAAGAAAGTGACTTTCCAGGTGTAGATTTGATTTTAGGCGTTTAAATTCTCAGAACAATAACTAAAGCTTTAGTTATTGTTCTGCTGAGTTTAAATTAGTGTGTTTAAAATTGTTTTTTTTTTTGCTAACTTGCTTGTGTTTTTTGTGGCCAGTTACCGACGAGGGAAGGTTTGACTACGCCGAGGAGCGCCCGCGCTCCTATCGGTAGGAGAACCACTGGCACGCTCCCACACCAACGTCTGAAAAAAGAGGTAAATTAATATTATCAAAGTATGTAGGTACATACTTAGAGTTATGTATTGAAAAATACTTTTCAACTTCACACATACTAATAAAAAAATCCTCGTAATTTCTGATAATTAACTTGTATGAAGTACTAAAGACTTCTTTAAGGCACCAACTTTATACACCTACTTAGTTTCATATTAAATAATAAGTAGTTTCGAACATTAGCACAAAATACATATGAATACTTAGGTACTTAACAACCTTACTTAGTAGGATTTTCTATCATTATAATCCATCTTATAGGTATTTTCAAATTAGAACTATTTACCCCTTATTAACCAATGTAGGTTGATGGCTGTGAGTTACTCATGTCTCTCTAGATATTTGGTTAGGCGTATTTTACTTACGAGCACATTTTCTATCACGGACGGAATAAAATGCAACCAACATTAACCCACACCCATCCACCGCACTAGAAGTCACTGGAAAGTCCACCCGAGATGGACTCTCCAGTGGGGAGCGTGGGCAGCGACCTCCGGCGGCAGAACGAGGAGCTGCGCGTGCGGCTGGCGGGCGAGGCGGCCGACCACAAGCGCAGGCTGGACGCGTACCGGCGCGCGCAGCAGGGGCAGGCGGCGCTGGTCTCCCGGCTGCAGGCGAAGGTTGGTGGACGGGGGGGACCCAACACATTGCGTTCTCATATCTACCTATCGTGGTTTTTTCGTCTATTTACTCAATATTATCATAGACCTTAAAAAGCATCAAGAAAGCCATGAAATTAATAAAATTGATGGCGCCACAACACAACACGTTATAAAGTTTGGTAGCCCGATTGGATATGAAATATGGGAACTCCGTTAGTTCTTTATAAAATCCGTTCTTATGACTTTCTTGAGGCATTAAACTATGTAGTTTTCTATGCTCATAATTAATTACTTATTTACGAATCCTTTTCTTAAGCCTTTTCTAGAAACTGCAAAAATATTTAAAACTAACGATTTTTAATTTCAAGAATAATTTAAACCAGGCTGTATATTTTACAACTACTTTATTGATCACCAATGTCTTAAAAAAAAACTAATGACATTTTTTTGTGACATTGACGTTTGAAGAGGTAAACAAACAAACTTGCCTAATATATTTTTCAGTAGTATTATTTTTGGAAATTTACCTCTAATTAAGTTAACAAAATCATTATGTATGTCGAAATAGAAAAAAATAACAAATCTTCATATCAAGTATGCGTATGCCCCACGTTTAAAAGGAAATCAGAACGTTATCCAACTTCGTTTGCGTTCGGAAGGTGCTCCAATACAAGCAGCGATGCTCGGAACTGGAGCACCAGATGCTGGAGACGACGCCGCGCAGCGAGCCCAGCTACCGGCCCTCCGCCAAGTCCACCATCGCGCTCCCGGCGCCGGCCGGCCTGCCCGCCTCCGCCACCTCGGGCTCGGACACGCGCCGGGACGAGCGCATCAACGACTTGGAGACGGCGCTGCGGCGGCTTGATGAAGAGAGGCGCAAGTAAGTACTAAAATTTAAACCACCTCGTCCACCGTCGTAAAGGAGCGCGCATGGCGATATTTTATAGAATACACTTTGGTGGTTTTATGCGAAGGACCTACATGAGCTAGTTCCGCCGGCCCCATTCCACTATCGGGATACTAGGCGAAGATTGGGTAACATCCCTACATGGTTGAAGTTCCAGCCATTCACAATAAGCACTATGCAAACTCCTTTTTGATGTGAACAGCCAAGGAATGGAACTCTTTACCCACTGATGTATTTCCTGAACAATATAACCTGGACCTTAAAGAGCAAGGCAATTATGCCACGACCATAAGATTCATATTTAAATGAGGTTGCTTATTTATTAGTGTAAATGGATGTACAGTGTGTTAGGTCTACTAAAATCTTACCTACTACTTTCCGGTGCCGGTAACTTTCCCCGTGTCTTGTAGGCCAACAGTTCTAGTAAACTCTGGTATCAATTACTTAAAATAGCCACTGCGGTGGATTCATGGACTGTGGAATGCATACCTTCTACTACTTTCTTCATTTCATCACTTAACCCTCCACTAATAAGATATTACTAAGAAATAAAGAAAAAAAAGTAATAACAAATCAATTGAATTTCTGAGCCACAAGCTTAACCTGACATTAATCAAGAAATTTTATAAAATTAATATTTTCTTGAAAGGTAGTTCAATTCAAGCTAATCCATAATTTTTTACACATTTCTGAACATAAACAACCAACAATAGATTAATTACTAATTATACTTTAATATTGTAAACAGATGTGAAAAGCTCCTTGCTCAAAACAATCTACTCCGCGATCAGCTAGGGGAGTCTCATCAGCTAAATGAAGCTCTTACAGGAGACCTGCAGAAGCTGACCAATGATTGGGAAGCTCTGCGGGATGAAATGTCCATCAAAGAGGATGAATGGAAGGATGAAGAGCAGGTAATGCTTGTGAATTTTATGATTCAAACATTGTAGAATATAAAGTAGAGCAACAGCAACAGCAGAACAAACCTTGTAGAATATAAAGGACAACTACACAGCAACAGTAACAAAAAACAAATTTAATTAAATATTTAGAACATAGTTTGGGTTTGTGATCATTCTGCATAAGGCCAGTCTGGTGATTGAGCCTAATTTCATCATAGTAGCGATGACTTGATTCCTATGGTGAAATCAACTCAAATACATAATATGATGGAGATGTTACCCTCCAGTGGGACAGTATATAGGCTAATACTTTATTTTTATTTCATTATTAATCAAATCAGGCATTCAACGACTACTACTCAAGCGAGCACAACCGCCTCCTGAACCTGTGGCGCGAGGTGGTCTCCGTGAAGCGCTACTTCACCGACCTGCAGGCCAGCACCGAGCGCGACCTGTTCCGCGTGAAGAGTGACCTGGACTCTTCCGTCCGGGAGCTCGTGGGCACGCTGGCTGGTTACTCCATCAACGCTTGCGCTCAGGGCACGGGGTCTAGGGGACAGGTAAAAGCATAGACAATTTTTGAGGTGTAAAGAAAAAAAACTATTAAGGCATTTTAGAATGAAGTTCATTACGTAAATAACAATAATTATTATTTACATGTGTTTTTCTAAATTTTTCGTTAAGAAGTAGAATTTAATTTATGAGGATATTTTAGTGTCTATCTGAAGTAGGTATAGTGGTTAAAGTACAGGTCCGTTCTAGAAGTTCTAGGTTCGAATCCCGGATCGAGCAAAAAGTATGTTTCGAAATTTTCCAACATAGCTTGGGTTTGTGATCACCAATCCTCATTATACTCGTAATCTCATCGTAATTTCATCATAGTAGCGATGACTTAACTTTATGATGGAGGCCTTTGGCCTGCGGTGGTACAGTATACACAAGGCTGATCCTTTACATTTTATTGATATACCTGTAAACTGCGGAATGATTATCGCCGGAGTTATTTGCCGCCCGATACAATCTTCAAGAAAAAAGTGTATTGACCAGGACACTTTTTCCACTGGTGGGCGACGGCAATCACTTACCATCATAATGTTCCGACTCTACGTCTGCCCCCGTCACATAAACAAAAGAACACGTCATTGTAATCTTACTAGTAATTCCAGCTCGTAATTCACCAATTTCAACCTTACCCAAAATGCATTACACTACATTTTCCCACAGAGCGACTCGCACAACCCTGGCTCGGTGAACGTAGGCCTGGAAGCGCTGCGTGTGGAACTCCGCGAGATGTCGACACAGCGCGACACTGCGCTGTCCGAGCTGCGCGAGAGGGACGCACGTATACAGCGGCTGCTGGGCGAGTTGCAGGGGCTGGTATGTTTCATGTTTACTTCCCGCTTAGGCAATGACGGAGCGTTTCAGTTTTTTTAGGTACGCCTTTGGAGTACCTTCCCAGTGGAGAGTATGATAACTCGTCGGTCCCCCGGCGGCGGGTATTGTTTTAAGATGTCAGCCCATTAAATCTCTCCCATTTTACTAGACTGACGCGCCTAGACCAAGTGAGCGTCGGCTTCTGCTGTGGTTGTGTTCAAGATGCATTGTCGTGAAGGAACTTACGTACAATTTGACATGTGTTCAGGATAGCGGCCTTTTGCATAGTCATGTATATGACTTTCCCGGAAGACTCTCCCGCAAGTGGAGAATTCGCAGAATTATCTTATACAGGGTGTATCTGCGAACATTGCCAACATTTACATCCCTTTAACCACGTTTTCTACCAACCATTTTTTACAACATTTGTTCTACTTCCCATACAATATCCCAACTGGACCGTAGTCGCCCAGGATCGTGAAATGTGGAGGAGGGGTAGGGAGGCCTCAAAGGCAGTAAAATGCAAAGGCAATGAAATGAACTAAAATGAAATAAAAACAAAAAAAAACTGTCTTTCTCCATTGGCCAGCAGCAGTGCCGTGTGTTTACAATATAAGCATACGGCACTGTGTGCCAATATTATGCTGTGTTGTGTTGAGCCATCCGGCAAAAATGGCCCTCCAGCTTATGTTACGACCATAGGCCGTAACGCTGGGTAAAGGTGTTGTGTACAAAGATTTAAATCATAGATATGCCCTCACCATACTTTGACCGCGCTGATTTGAGTCGAACCTCAAATAACCTAGTTTTGCTCAACTGGATTAGTTGTCATTTGGACACGGTGACAGTTGTACGATACAGCTGCCTGGATTTTTGAAAAGAAAAAGCAGTCAAAATGCCTTCATGTGCCTTATTGTTGTGCAGGAAAAATACTACAAACTCAAATAAAGCGAGTGGTGTAACATTTCACTCGTAAGTATTTATATTTCAGTCAGGGCATATCTATGATTTAAATCTTTGGTTGTGTACTGGCAGGAGGAGCGCTGCGAGTGCGCAGAGGCGCTATGCTCGGAGGCAGGAGTGATGCGCGCGGCGCTGGAGGAGGTGGCGCGCGCGCTCATACACGACTCCGAGGCCGACGTCGCGCCTGCTTCCGCGCACGCGCATCTCGCTGACAGGTCACTTTTTTGTTTTCCCAGGGGATACCTATAACAATAACCCACTTTCATTAATGTATCTCAAAGGGGCCTCTACGCCTACGCACGCCTTCCAAGAGGACCGGCCTCTGTGCCGTGATTTTTCCACAGGAGAGATGCATAATAATAATCATTGATTTCAGATATTCATCCATAGATTTAGTAACATCATAACTTAATACTAATTGGGGACTGGAGTGTGCAGAGACATCCAGTGTCCCAAAAATGGACCATCCATTCCATTCTGTCCGCTACACCAGCCAAGAGGCTGTTGCCGCTGGCCCGCATGACCTATGCATTACGCATACGTAACGCGACCATTTTTTTTTTTCATTTTTTTATGTCGTGGGGTCGATTCCCACCCTGGACAAACATTCGTGTGATGAACACTTGTGTTTGTTCATTTTTTTACTCCAATAAAAAATCACTTCAAATTGAGACATAAATAAACTTAATGAACGATTCTGATTGCAGCAGTGAGTGTTCGTACCGAAATGTGTGAATGACCTTTGTGCAAGCTTATTTGGCACGGACTTTAGTAAAATAAGTATTGGTTGTTGACCTTAGGTCGCCAAAACGCAGCGTGTCGCAGTCAGCCAACGCCACGGCGTTCGCAGAGAGCACGATATCAGCCGTGCAGGCCGCCCTTCACAAGTATCAGATCCAGATTCACGAACTCTCGGTAAGAACCAAGGAGGATAGAATTAAGTAGATTTTGTAAAATTCCATCAAAACGTCTTTTCCGTGAAATAATCCCATGAATAATTTTATTTTTGGTTATAGCAATTCTTTGCAGTTTATTCTTAAGTAAACAACGCATTAAGTAAACTTAACTAAATTCGTCGGCTTAGTAAGGGGTTCGGTTAGTATAATTAGTAGTACAGCCACCCGGACTGTGAAAGATTGTGGGCTCGAGTCCCACCTGAACCCGTCGATGAATTTTTAAGTGCGTTGTTTACTTAATAATCCCATGTTCAAATGATTGCAGAGCTATCCCTCTATGTTTGTAATGGAGATCACTGTGGTAGTACAAAGTGTTTATTTAACCTTTTATCTCCAGGTAAAACTCTTTCCAACTCAAGAGACCAGTTATCGACAACCAGAAAGCACTGTGAATCGGCTGATACCAACATCGTGTCTCTAGAGAGCAAAGTTCACGATTTGCAAGGTAAGGGAATATTTTAACCAGTGGTCGTCAAAGTTGGACATGATGGTATAATATGAATTACGACCGAATCGGAGTTTTGACCGAATTTAATCGAATGCGACAGAAATAGTCTCGTTCGTTACGGGATGGCTTCATTAAAAACCACCTGATCCTTTGTAACGAAATTCTATCTGATTGTTTAGATCTATCTACCCTCTTTTTACTGGACTATTGATCAACTCTGTTAAATTAATTTAGCCAAGTTGGATCAATCGAACGCGGATCTGAACCAGTTGCTGCAAGAGAAGGAGCTGATGCAGAAGACCATAGAAACCTTGAGGATCGACAAGAACAGCTTAGAGCGGAATAGAGTCGAAATCAACGCCATGGTATGTGGGATATTACTATCACCATCATTATTTCAGCTAATAGACGTCCACTGCTGGATATAGGCCTCCTTCAATGTTCTCCACACAGATCAGTTCTGTGCCATCCGCATCCAAGAAATTGCGACCCTGGCAATGGCAAGGGGTGGTAATGGGCAAGGCACATTGTGGGGAGAATAGACGGCCGTTGGGGCAGAAAGGAGTGTAGAGGAGGCCGCGTGCAGGAAGTCGCAGCCGTAGCAGGCCCCCACAAAGCCGACCGTCGATCTACTGTTAACCCCTTATACCTATACCTACCCACTTGTTCGTAGATTTTGTTGTTTTGTCTCATATTTTTTTATGATCATTAAAGTATTATGGTTGCGAATATTCTAGAAAATGTATTTCTCTATACTTTTATCTCACTAAGTTGTCTAGTTTTATCGTTTACTTTTCTATGTCTATTTTTGAATGGTCATAATACAAGTATTCTCTATGGTCTCATTTATCGCCCATTTTCAGAATAGACCATTTTTAAAATACTTCTTAAAGTCTTTACCTTAAAGTTCTCTGAGTTTTAATATTTATTAATATTTCTTGTTAGGTGGAGTCCCTTACATCTGACTACGAGAAACTTCAAAAGATAAACTGTAGGCTTGAAAAAACTATAGAAGCGCTCGAGTGTGAAAAAAGAGCATTGAATGCTGAGGTGGACCATCTGCACCGGGAGGCTACCAACAGGGAGTCGATCCTGAGGTACGGTTCTTTACACTTCGTTATTGCGGTTTTTATACACTCTATAACATAAAACACTGGTGACTGGTGAAATGAAATGTATATTTATTTGCACAAATTGGGAAAATCATAATGTGTCAATAAATGATGGCGCCACTGCTTCTTATGTCAATACTTAAACAAATACTATCGCATGTCAATAAAACGAAACATTGAAACGAAATTTAATTATTTTCTTTGATTTGTTTTTAGGAACTAACGCAGTTTCCATGTTTCATAACACAAACGATAGTGGCGCCATAAATTAGTTTCATGTCTTCATGAACTATTTGTGTGTCTATTCTTTGACTGTTATTACTAACTGGATGGCGAGTTCGATACCCGCACCAACACAAGTGTCTGTTTATGATACAGATCATACAGATATTTGGGTTGGGTCAGGGTTGCCTTCGCTGTTCCTCAGTGAAACCTCAGTTTCGGTATAAGATTTATTTACTGTTACAACAGAGATGCACTTTACCACGCCTGATGTTAAGTAAAGATTATGGATGTGATGTTGTCTCAATTTATTAATTTATGTATTGTAGGGCTGAGGAAGAGCGATCATCTCGCCTACGTTCGGAGCTTGTGTCTGTTCGTGAAGAGCTGAACAAGACCACGCTGTGCCGAGACTTGCTGGACCAGCAGAAGCTGGAAGCCGACTCTATGATATCACAGATGGAGAAGAATAGAAGTGAGTCACTTAGATGATACATACACAGGTATCTATTGGTGATCACAAATCTGAGCTATGTGCGAAAAATTCTAAACATCCTTTGTTTTGGTCTTGAGATCATCAAAGCCTAATCCCATGATAGTAGCGATGACTTAATTTCTATAATGGAGGCCTATGCCCTGCAGTGGGACAGTTTATTGACTGATACCTGCTAACAACTTTTCGGAAGATTTAAGTAGCTTCACGGTCACGGGATGTACAATGGCAGGTAGGCTAATTTTAACATTAAAATTAAGTTGGTGCTATGTATATTAATAACTTTACACGAATTTAAGTACAGTCAGCGATACATAAAGTTACTCGCTCGCGATGTTGGTAGCCGTCATTCCGTTTGTTACTAGGTTAAAACTGGGATAGATGCCGTAGTATGATAGATGCCTCAAACAACATGTAGCAACTTGTGCGAACACTACACTTATAGTCTTTCGTTTAAATACAAGCGTATCCCCTCCCTCCCGCCAGTCGAGGCTAAGGGCTACACTATAGTCTGTTTCAATTATGATGTCCCATTGGACATTTCGAAGAACGTAACTCTGCGTGTGCGTAACGCGCGAGATCTATAGATCAAATCACATATCTATTTTTGTACTTGGTTGTAAATCATCCTTTGAAAAATATACAATTATACAAAAATACCCTAGAATTAATTCACAAGCAAAATAAACATAATTGTTTTTGACCGTAGTGCTACTGCTCAAATTCACCTAAACTTCAAAATAAAATATTTTTTTTTGCGCGATTACGGTTTACGTTCTATGGTTTGTGTTTTACTTTTAAACATAGAGACGTGCCTGAAGTATTCAGTTACTTAAACCGATCATTCGAATTTTCGAAAATTCGAAAATGTAGATTTATTTTACTAATACTTCTAATACAATGGGGCTACTTATAGCTGAAATAACTATGATGCAATATATGTATAATGAAAAGTACAGTAATTTGCAGGTAACTTTTCACGTACAGATATACTTAAAATATATCCTTAAAACTATACTTAACATCCAATCGTGCATTTATTTTTACCAAAAAATAAGATTGGAAGTTTTGTATGTCTTAAAGCGTTCTTTCGACAATTTCTATTAACCATAGTAAGTTGAAAGTCAATTCGATTAAAATTAGTTACAAATCGGGAATCGATGCTGCTGAGAATCGATTTCTAAGGGTGTTGCCCTAGTACTGAACTATTGACATCTTTCCAAAAGGACATCATAATTGGAATAGACTGTAAGGGCTGAGTGTAGTATTCGCACAGGTCGCTATAAGTTGTCTATCCTACCACAGGATCTATCCCACTTTTATCCTATTTTATATTCAGATTGAGACGCAACCGAGAATAAAGTCTAGGATGATGTTGATTTTGTTATAAATAGGTGACCTAGAAATCGAGCTGGAGCGGACGATCCTCGAGCGCGGCGACCTGCAGGACCTCGTGGAGAAGCTCGAGGCGGCTGTCAGGAACCTCGACTGCGACAAGAAGAAGCTGCAGGATGACGTTAAACATGTATGATAACCTTACAAAATTAATTAAGGATTTTATTTAACGTTCAATCAATCAATCAATCAATAATTTATTTTTGTGTATATAGGTCGTATTTACAATGATCTTAAATTTAACATGCAGTTCCTCTATATACCGCCACTAGGCATACAAAAAATAGACATACAAAATTACATTACCTTCACCTTATATAAATTTCATTAAATTAAAATTGTCATAATAATACATTGATTAATAAAGATAAATAAGTAAATTAATAACAATGAATGAGTATTAGTCATAATTTTAAAACAGTCAACATTAATTATTTATTATTAGTCATTCATTAATATATTCCGAGACTGAATAAAAAGCTTTCTCAATTAAAAAATTCAAGACACTTTGTTTAAAGGAATTTATATGTTCACATTCTTTTATTACTATAGGAAGCTTGTTGTATATTTTTGGAGCCATTACAAATACGCTTTTATGAAAAAACGTTGTCAGCAAAAAAAAAATACTGAATCTACTCAAAAAGAAAAGTTACAACATTACCTGTGATATCAGTTCTTTTGATTAGGCATCGTGCACACTAGCGACGCCAAAGCATTTTTAATTATTGTCCGTCTTGTGAAGCTAGTTGATTGATGAGTTTGGTTGAAATTTGATGTTTTAACAATGATATTATTAGATTTGCCTACCTTATTTGGCAAAGGCGTAGACTGACATAATCAACTGGATTTTTTTTTATGTGATAGGTAGCAGGCGAGCAGGCGGAACACCTGATGGTAAGCAATTGCCGCCGCCCATGGTTATTGCAACACCAGTGGAGTTACAAGTGCGCTGCCAACATTGTATCCCCTTCCCCCCCGAGTGGGCCACCGGTACCCTCACTCACTCGGCGAAACACAGCACAGGGGCTGCTTCCCGCCGGTTTTCTGTGATATGATGTTTTAACAACGATATTATTAGATTTGCCTACTTTATTTGGCAAATGCGTAGACTGACATAATCAACTGGATTGTACAAACTATCTTAATCATGTTAAAGTATGTTTCCTACAGCTAGAAGACGAGAAGTCCTCCCTATCCAACCAGTCGACGGAGCAGCTCGGCGACCTAAACTCGCTCCGCAAGGAACTGCTGGCGGCAGAACAGACTCGGATGGAGTTAGAAGCCGACAAGGCGTCTCTCTTTGAGAAGATCAAGTTCCTGGAGGGAGATAGAGAGAGGGTGGAGCTTGAGCTTCGCCAAGTTATGAGGTAAGTGGAATAAGATGATATAAGAAACACGATCTGGAATTTAATCGACATGTTGCCAGTCCAGATGTTGTAGGTAAGTAAGATCTTTTTCGACCAAATCTGACCAGCGTATCATGGGCGTCCCACTTATGGTAACCCGTCCCACTTGGCGCTTGCCGGTAGGTCGATCCAGGTGCTCTCTTCGCAGCTAGATCTGACTCCATTCCGACAATGCGTCCGAGACAGCACAGTCTAGCTGACTTTGTCTCGCCCATATATTGGGTGCAGCCACGAGCTCGTCAATTTCGGCGTTTTGCCGTAGCCTCCAAGTCCTATCCTCGCGTTTGGTCCTCTCTCACACCTCTCCTCTTCTTTGGTCCTCTGGTCGTTGCTCACCTTCTTGAGTCTCAGCGTTCATGTTTCATAACCGTACATCAAGATCGGTCTGATGACAGTTTTGTAGTCGCGTTGTTGTTTATTCTTATGTAGTTCCTATATTTTTGTTATTTAATAACTAGTGCCCCGCCCTCACTTCGCTTCGGGTCCGTATTCATAAATGAGCCAATAGATGGCGCTGTGTCCAATTACATCGCGCAAGCGTTTTGTGTTTTCGGTTTACCTATAAGCCTTGTCGTTGTCTATAGAAGTTATCTCTTTATAAATAGTATAGACTAGTGGCCCGCCCTCACTTCGTTTCGGTACATTAGCTCGACTCCATACCAATAGATGACGCTAGGTGTCGATTACATCACGCTAGTGTTTCGCCTTTTCGGTTTGTATATAAGGTCTGGCGGTGCCTATAGAATTTACCTCTTTATAAATAGTATAGATGTATATTATATCTCCGACAGAGAGCGCGGCGAGCTGAGCTCCCAGCTGACGGCGATGGTGCGCAAGAAGGACACGCTCAACGAGGAGATCATCCGTCTGCAGCAGCGCCTGGAGCAGGCCAACGAGACCATCGGCCGCGTCAACCGCGCGCTCGAGGACCACGTCAAGGACGGCGAGGAGAAGCAGGTGAGAGGCGTTGTTATAGTTACGTACGTAATTTTTTATTGACAGCTATGGTGCGCAAAGAGGACACGCTCAATGAGATCATCCGCCTGGAGCAGGCCACAAAGACTAACCGCTCGCTCGAGCACCACGTCACGGCGAGGAGGAACGGGTTAGGTGTAGTTCTGTACGCAAGTACGCAAAGAATTAAAAACGGCCGAGTTCTTTTTCTGACGGCGATGGAGCGCAGATAGTGGCAGATGAAGTCCATCTGTAAAACACTGGTGACCACGTCAAGGTAAAAGAAGCTGAGGAAGCCCATTAACAAGGGCTGATGACATACACAGAGTGCTGGAAAAAACCGTTGTAAATGGCGAGGACAGAAGGCTTATACCCTGCAGTGGGATCATGACATAGGCTAAGGATGATGATCCGGGCCATAATCTTGCGGTCCCGGTTCGAGCACAAATATGTGTCGAATTTTTCGAACATATCTCGGGTTTGTGATCACCAATCCGCATTAGGCAAGCGTGGTAATTAAGTCTAATCCCATCATAGTAGCGATGACTTGATTTCTATGATGGGGGCGTTTAATCTACACACAAATGGTAGAACACGTAGTTAAAGGAATGTAATAATTTACAGATACAACCCGTATATATGATTTTATTTCCTACAGATCCTTATAGACAGCCTGGAGAAAGACAAGCAGCACCTACAAGAGCAGCTAGCCGGCGTCCGCTCAGAGAAAGGACGCTCTAGAAGCAGTACTCTTCGACACCGCGAACATGCTGGAAGGACGCCGACAACAAGCGCAGCAAACTCGAACAGGAGCTGCAACAGACGCTCGTCACACAGGAGAATCTCAAAGGTAATTTACTTACTGTACTCATAGTAGAGGGACTGTTAGAAAGATAACTAGTACCTGCAAGAGCAGTTAGCTGGCGTCCGCACTGAGAAGGACGCTCGTCACCCAGGAGAATCTCAATGGTAATTGGTTAATAGGTACCAGCGATTTTTAATACGTGACATGACGGTGACGGAACACTTCGGGATTACGAAATAAATCAAAATGTATTTCTACCTATATTTTTTTCCTAAAGTCGTCTAAGGGCCTAGTGTTGTAAAAGTTTTTTTTTTTTTTTATTAGACTATAGGCAACGCTTGACACCAATCGCACCTGATGGAAAGTGACGATGAGGTCTAGGATGACACGCGTTTGCCTAGAAGATGCCTGTTCACTCTTGCCTTAAAGATATCCAAGTTATAGTGGTCAGGAAAAACAGACCTCGGCAGGGAGTTCCACTCCTTAGCTGTCCGTATGATAAATGTGGAGCGAACCGCTTCGTACGGGCAGGGGGCTCTACCACATAAGGATGAAAACTCTCGCCGCGCCTTGTCGTCCGGTGTGGAATGGGCTAGGGGGATCAAATTATGCAGAACCTCCGCACACTCCCCGAAATGATCCGGTAGAAGACAGAGAGGCTTGCCACCGTCTGCGGTGGTCGAGGCTCTGTAGGCTAGCCTCAGAGTTCGTCATCACCGATGAGTCTCTTCGCACGGCGCTCTATCGAGTCCAGAATAATTAATAAACTGGGAGTCACCGTTTAATTTTGCTTGACGTAAGTGACGACGTGAATTGAAATTACCATCGCGGTCCACACAATAAAAAAACATATTAAAAGGTATAGCGCAAATAGCTGTTCTCTAAGTACTAAGTAGCTTGGTGGCTAAAAATCCGTCTTCTCATAAAAAAGGCTGATTGATACAATTTAAGCAGGTTGTATATTTGTCTCATACAGGTCAAATAGCCCGCCTGACGAAGGACCTGGAGAACAGCGAGAAGAAGATGCGCGAGACCCGCAACAGCATGCAGCAGCAGTCCGGCAAGAAGGAGGCCGAGTACCAGCAGATCATCGCCAACATCAACCGCACCACCAACGAGAACATCACCAAGCTGAAGGAGGAGAAGGTAACCGGGCGTTAAGATTTCTTATTACCTTTGCTTATTAAGGAATCGATATTTTCTTTATTTAACTAAGTAGTAATTCAAAGACATTTACATTATTCTCGTCCTAACTAAAATTATAATGCAAAAGTAACTCTGTCTGTCTGTTACTCTTTCACGTCAAAACTACTAAACGGATTTGAATAAAATTTAGTACATATACATTAGATAGTCTAGATAAAAATAACATAGGCTACTTTTTATTGCGAAAAAGGGTTTGTAAGGGGTTAAAAGGGGGGTGTGAAAATTATTAAACAATTAAAACTGCTAACCAAAGATACTATTCTATGGGGACGAAGTCGCGGGTAACACCTAGTAATATTATAAATGCGAAAGTAATCTGTCTGTCTGTCTGTTACTCTATCACGCTAAAACTACTGAAAGGATTTAAATGAAATTTGGTATACAGGTGGACCCTGAGAAAGAACATAGGCTACTTTTTATTGCGAAAATGGGGTTGTAAGGGGTAAAGGCCCCTCCCCTTTACCCCATTATGAAACATTATGAAATTATAAAAATGCTACCCAAAGATACTATTCCACGCGGACGATGTCGCGGGTAACAGCTAGTATAAACTAAAACCAATAAATTTCCATTTAGGAACAACTACGCCAAGCTCTCGAACACAAGCTGAATCAAACAATCGCAACGTTGACGAGTGAGAAGGAATCATCTGATGCCAGTGCGAGGGAAAGGGAGAAAAAACTTCTGGCGAATCGGGACCAACTCATACTGCAGCATGATGAGGCAATGCTGAGAGCTGAGAATGATAAGCAACAGGCTTTGCTTATGGGTAAGTTTCACAAATTCGCAAGTACATATAATAATAACTGTGGGAGATCGATTCGGAATAAATGCGGCTCGACTGGACAGGAGTAAGTACTGCGACCTCACAGAAACCATTATCATGAAGCATCGCCTACGCCGTGTTTTTTGTCACAATCACCTGATGGTAAGATATTTCCGCCGCCTATGATCGAAGTTTGGTTCCTATAAAAATTGCTTTAAAATTACTCAAATACAGGCTGTTTCTGTGAACATTTACATCCCTTTAACCACGTGGTCTACTAACCATTCTGAACAACATAATTATGTTTAAGAACTTCTAGTAATTAATCGTTATTTTTTTCAACTCCCCATACAAAAAAACCCAGTCACATGACCGCCTTTGAATGAAAAGTAGATTTTTTTTCTAAATTTTCAAAAGTAATTGAACAAACTTTGTTCAGAATTATTGGTAAAAGACGTGGTTTCAGGGATGTAACTGTTCCCAGATACACCCAGAATAACTTCACCCATAATGTAATGTAAAATAGACATCATTTTCCTCATTTAGACTCTCTTTTGGTCCATTGTACGTGACAACATTAGGTATATCGATGATTTCATGCACATTTGTAAATCATCGCCCTATTTCAGCTCACCAAGAACAGCAAGCTCTAATAGAGCGCTTGGAGGAAGCCAAGCGCGTTTTAGACTGCGAGTCCAACAAGCTGGAGAGACTCCGCCGCGAGGCGCAGGCCCGCGCCGAGCAAGACCGGACTTACGTCAACCAGCTCAAAGACGAGATATCCGCCTTGAAGACACGCTTGGAGGAAGCTAAGTAAGTGTGACTTTATGCCCCAACGTTTAGATCGTTAGGAAGACAAGCGAGGCTTATACTGTGAGTCCAACAAGCTGGAGAGATTCCGCCGCGAAGCGTAATCGCCGAGCAAGACCGGACTTACGTCAACCAGCTCAAAGACGAGATATCCGCCTTGAAGACACGCTTGGAGGAAGCTAAGTAAGTGTAACTTTATGCCCCAACGTTTAGATCGTTAGGAAGACAAGCGAGGCTTATACTGTGAGTCCAACAAGCTGGAGAGATTCCGCCGCGAAGCGTAATCCCGCGCCGAGCAAGACCGGACTTACGTCAACCAGCTCAAAGACGAGATATCCGCCTTGAAGACACGCTTGGAGGAAGCTAAGTAAGTGTGACTTTATGCCCCAACGTTTAGATCGTTAGGAAGACAAGCGAGGCTTATACTGTGGGTCCAACAAGCTGGAGAGATTCCGCCGCGAAGCGTAATCGCCGAGCAAGACTGGACTTACGTCAACCAGCTCAAAGACGAGATATCCGCCTTGAAGACACGCTTGGAGGAAGCTAAGTAAGTGTGACTTTATGCCCCAACGTTTAGATCGTTAGGAAGACAAGCGAGGCTTATACTGTGGGTCCAACAAGCTGGAGAGATTCCGCCGCGAAGCGTAATCGCCGAGCAAGACGGACTTACGTCAACCAGCTCAAAGACGAGATATCCGCCTTGAAGACACGCTTGGAGGAAGCTAAGTAAGTGTAACTTTATGCCCCAACGTTTAGATCGTTAGGAAGACAAGCGAGGCTTATACTGTGAGTCCAACAAGCTGGAGAGATTCCGCCGCGAAGCGTAATCGCCGAGCAAGACTGGACTTACGTCAACCAGCTCAAAGACGAGATATCCGCCTTGAAGACACGCTTGGAGGAAGCTAAGTAAGTGTGACTTTATGCCCCAACGTTTAGAGCGTTAGGAAGACAAGCGAGGCTTATACTGCGAGTCCAACAAGCTGGAGAGACTCCGCCGCGAAGCGCAGGCCCGCGCCGAGCAAGACCGGACTTACGTCAACCAGCTCAAAGACGAGATATCCGCCTTGAAGACACGCTTGGAGGAAGCTAAGTAAGTGTAACTTTATGCCCCAACGTTTAGATCGTTAGGAAGACAAGCGAGGCTTATACTGTGGGTCCAACAAGCTGGAGAGATTCCGCCGCGAAGCGCAGGCCCGCGCCGAGCAAGACCGGACTTACGTCAACCAGCTCAAAGACGAGATATCCGCCTTGAAGACACGCTTGGAGGAAGCTAAGTAAGTGTAACTTTATGCCCCAACGTTTAGATCGTTAGGAAGACAAGCGAGGCTTATACTGTGGGTCCAACAAGCTGGAGAGATTCCGCCGCGAAGCGTAATCCCGCGCCGAGCAAGACCGGACTTACGTCAACCAGCTCAAAGACGAGATATCCGCCTTGAAGACACGCTTGGAGGAAGCTAAGTAAGTGTAACTTTATGCCCCAACGTTTAGATCGTTAGGAAGACAAGCGAGGCTTATACTGTGGGTCCAACAAGCTGGAGAGATTCCGCCGCGAAGCGTTATTCCGCGCCGAGCAAGACCGGACTTACGTCAACCAGCTCAAAGACGAGATATCCGCCTTGAAGACACGCTTGGAGGAAGTAAGTGTGACTTTATGCCCCAACGTTTAGATCGTTAGGAAGACAAGCGAGGCTTATACTGTGAGTCCAACAAGCTGGAGAGATTCCGCCGCGAAGCGTAATCCCGCGCCGAGCAAGACTGGACTTACGTCAACCAGCTCAAAGACGAGATATCCGCCTTGAAGACACGCTTGGAGGAAGCTAAGTAAGTGTAACTTTATGCCCCAACGTTAAGAGCGTTGGGAAGACAAGCGAGGCTTATACTGTGGGTCCAACAAGCTGGAGAGATTCCGCCGCGAAGCGTAATCGCCGAGCAAGACTGGACTTACGTCAACCAGCTCAAAGACGAGATATCCGCCTTGAAGACACGCTTGGAGGAAGCTAAGTAGGTGTAACTTTATGCCCCAACGTTTAGATCGTTAGGAAGACAAGCGAGGCTTATACTGTGAGCCCAACAAGCTGGAGAGACTCCGCCGCGAAGCGTAATCGCCGAGCAAGACCGGACTTACGTCAACCAGCTCAAAGACGAGATATCCGCCTTGAAGACACGCTTGGAGGAAGCTAAGTAAGTGTAACTTTATGCCCCAACGTTTAGATCGTTAGGAAGACAAGCGAGGCTTATACTGTGAGTCCAACAAGCTGGAGAGATTCCGCCGCGAAGCGTAATCCCGCGCCGAGCAAGACTGGACTTACGTCAACCAGCTCAAAGACGAGATATCCGCCTTGAAGACACGCTTGGAGGAAGCTAAGTAAGTGTGACTTTATGCCCCAACGTTTAGATCGTTAGGAAGACAAGCGAGGCTTATACTGTGAGTCCAACAAGCTGGAGAGATTCCGCCGCGAAGCGTAATCGCCGAGCAAGACTGGACTTACGTCAACCAGCTCAAAGACGAGATATCCGCCTTGAAGACACGCTTGGAGGAAGCTAAGTAAGTGTAACTTTATGCCCCAACGTTTAGATCGTTAGGAAGACAAGCGAGGCTTATACTGTGAGTCCAACAAGCTGGAGAGATTCCGCCGCGAAGCGTAATCGCCGAGCAAGACTGGACTTACGTCAACCAGCTCAAAGACGAGATATCCGCCTTGAAGACACGCTTGGAGGAAGCTAAGTAAGTGTGACTTTATGCCCCAACGTTTAGAGCGTTAGGAAGACAAGCGAGGCTTATACTGTGAGTCCAACAAGCTGGAGAGATTCCGCCGCGAAGCGCAGGCCCGCGCCGAGCAAGACCGGACTTACGTCAACCAGCTCAAAGACGAGATATCCGCCTTGAAGACACGCTTGGAGGAAGCTAAGTAAGTGTAACTTTATGCCCCAACGTTTAGATCGTTAGGAAGACAAGCGAGGCTTATACTGTGGGTCCAACAAGCTGGAGAGATTCCGCCGCGAAGCGCAGGCCCGCGCCGAGCAAGACTGGACTTACGTCAACCAGCTCAAAGACGAGATATTCTCTTGAAGACACCTGGAGGAGCTAAGTAAGTATAACTATTATAATATTATGTTCAAACGCTTAAACCGTTAGGAAGTTAAGCGCGAAGTTTATTAAATCACTTTGCTTTCCAAATCGGTACTGACTCGCCGAGCTAGTACCGATTTGGAAAACGTTTTATACACTCACACGTCCCGCCAATTTATAGGGCGGGCTCTCGCGATAGTTCGAGAACATTCGATCTGTGTGTTGCAATTTCGATCGTGAATCTTTTTGAACGTTCCCGTCCATATCGCGGCTAGGGCATTTCCACAGTATCCTAGATCTTTTTCGAACTTTCTTTGCTATTTTTCGTTTTATTTTCCTTTCTCAGACGACTGTGTCGTTTTGCAACGTAGTGCAACGGAATATAGACCTTATCCATTTAGGATAAGTTCTACTTCCGCTTGCAGGGGGTATTGCGGTAATAACATTATCTTTTTTGCTCCCAGGGCCTCTTGCGAAGACGAGTGCGCCCGCTACGAGAATCGTATCAAAGAGCTTCACTTGGAGAAGGAGAACGTTTGCCGAGAGAGCACGGAGATCCGCGCGCAGCTCTCGCTCGCTGAAGACAAGTACGACAATGCGTACGCGCCGCTGCAGGACACGATGAGGAAACTGAAGGAGTGTGAGTCACTAAATCTTACCCAGATTTTTTTATTGCTGATGTAGACAGACGAGCATCAGGGTCGCAACCCATCTGATGGTAAATGGTAACCGCCGCTCATAGACAACAACAATGCCGAGTTTTTTTTATTGTGTGGTGTGTGTGTGGTTTAAATCATAGAGTATCGCCCTGACACCGAAAAACGAGGCAAGATTTGATGAACATGGACGGTGCGTGTCTCCGGAAGTCACGATCGATGGACAATAAAATACGGTAGCAAAATTTTCATACTGGGAACATAAAAATTAAAACAATTCCTAAATTTAAAAGCAATTTTACGTTATGGGGACATTTCAGTTCTAAATGTTACACATACATTTATTTATTTATTCAAATAAATTACTCTAATCACAGAGCGAATATCGGGTTTGATCACCAAACCGCATAAAGGTGGTGATTATGCCTAATCCCATCATAGTAGCTATGACTTGATTTCTATATAAAGGCCTTTGCCCTACTATTCCTTAAGAAAAAATGAGTAATATTTACTATAATTAATAATTAATTAATAATTAACACAACCCCACATTTAATGTCCTGACTCCGTACTAAGTAGCTTAAGCACTTGTGTTATAGAATAAGACAACATATAATACTACTTTACGCCGACCTAGGAGTCAAATAACATTTTCTTTGAAATGAGAAGAGCAAATTCGACTAAATTGTCCAGGTAACCAGTATTCATCCCTTCGATCCCGCTGGATAACTTTGATCAATTTTTCTTTTAAACGCGGATCTTGCGGAAATCTAAAACAATAAACGTTCACTTAAAAATAATACGTAATTATTATTTGCATGTTTATTGATTTCTAGTCGAAATAAAATTGCTATTTTATATCTGACCGCTATTAAACAATGCCTATTCGAAACTGCTGACGCTACCGTACTTTTCTCAACACCATTAACAAATGAGCTGTTATCAATTGAGGTTCTGAGTACATACAGCGGGTCTAAGTATATTGGCCACCGAGATAATGATGTTGTTTCTTTTTGGTCTCACAGTCATTGCCAATAACTACTCTCTCTGTCACGCGCTGGCCGGTCAGGCTGTGATGTTTTGTCAACAAAATAAAATAAATTAAATTATTGATGAAAAATAAATACTTACGAGTGAAATGTTACACCATTCGCTTATTTTGAATTTGTAGTATTTTCTTGCACATATAAATAGGCACATGAAGGCATTTTGAGTGCTTTTTCCTGTCAAAAATCTAGGCAGCTGTGTCGTACAACTGTGCACCGAGTGCAAAACGGCAACTAATCCGTGCTAATCCCAGTTAGCAAAAACTAGGTTATTTGAGGCGCGACTCAAATCGGCGGCGGTCAAAGTATGGCGAGGGCATATCTATGATTTAAATCTTTGGTGTACCTATTACAGGTAGACGAGTAGAAGTATCTCCTGGTGGTAAGCAATGGTGCAATTTGAATAAGTCGCAACATTCCCCTACCGGAATATTTTCCAGGGTTCCCAGGGTGCCAACATTTGTACCTGAGTTTTTTTGTTAAGAAATTCTCTTCCCTTTATTGGGCAGTATGTATAAATACAATTAATGGGTTTTGGACCTTATCTCCAGCACATAAGGTTCAAAGTCAAAGTCCGCGGCATCTAACATTAGCGATGACCGTTAGTTTGCGTACTTGTAATAAAAGAAGACTTTCTACTAAAATTGGTATCCGCGCACTCAAGGTCAGCGCTATTGTTTCATGCCGCAGACTATATACCCCGTTGGCTTCGCACCCGCAGCACTATTTGTAATTCTCCTTCCAGATTTTCAATACAGGGCGTATCTGTGAAATTTTTCGAAAGTCGTAGAACAAAAATGTTGTTCAGAACGGTTGGGAGATGTTGGATGATGTGGGGTTAATGGGATGGAAATATTCACAGATACATCCAGTATTTTAAAAACTTATTGGGTCATTAAAAGTAAGATTCCCATTTCACATTCAACAGTGGAGAACGAATCGGACAGTCTCCGCAAGGAGCTAACGGATGTCCGTCGTCAACTGACGAACTGCTGCGCAGAGAGAGACAAGTACAACAGCAGCTGCCGCGAGCTCCGGGACCACGTGAAGCGCGCCGAACACGAGAGGAGAGAGGCGGCGAGAGCCCGCGATGAGGCCTATCATAAGATCGCAGGTAAATTAATAATCTAGAAAGAAACACAATAACTTTCATTTTAACTAATAATACGCGTAAAACAATACTATCAAAAAAAAATCAATTCTACACTAAGTTGTTCTACTCTAAAAAGTTGTAAGGTTATTAATTAAATCAAGATAATGTTCTTTATTTGTAAAGGCTTATACTTACTGTACTACTTATTTTTAGATATGAATAATTTACATCCTATAATATCCTAACTAATATTATAAATGCGAAAGTAACTCTGTCGGTCGGTCGGTCTGTTACTCTTTCACGCCAAATACATAAGATATTAATATATTTAAAAAAACATAGGCACAATGCGATCCTACTACTGGAATCGGAAAATTGATTTTGACGAGAAGATCCGGCATAGAAACTCGCCTGTTACTCTTTTTAAACGTTAAAATTTAGTTATTTTTGTAGTAATTATAAGACTTGCTACCACAAAATTAATATGTAACCCTCCAATAGGCCTAGAAGAGAACCGCACATCTCTCGAGCTAGAACTGTCTCGAGTGCAGAACATGCTGAAGGAGGCGGAGACGGGAGGCGACCACGTCGCGCGCGAGCTCAAGCAGACTGAAGGCCAGCTGAAGCGGGAGCGAGCCGCGCTGGAGCAGGCGCATCATGACATCAAGGAGCTGCAGTCCAGGTCAGGCTTATTTTATAGAAAGACGCTCATCAAGTCATCAGGTTAACAAAACCTGTCAAGGGACATGGCTAAATACAGTCGCGAGTGCAGAACATGACCACGTCGCGCGCGAGCTCAAGCAGACTGAAGGCCAGCTGAAGAGGGAGCGAGTTGCGCTGGAGCAGGCGCATCATGATATCAAGGATCTGCAGTCTAGGTCAGGCTTATTGTACAGACACTCATCAGGTTAACATAACCTGTCAAAGGACATGGCTAAGTACTGTCGCAAGTGCAAGCAGACCGAGAGCCAGCTGAAGAGGGAACGCGCCGCGCTGGAACAGGCGCACCACGACATTGTCCAGGTTAGGCTTATTGTACAGACACTCATCAGGTTAACATAACCCGTCAAAGGACATGGCTAAGTACAGTCGCTAGTGTAGAACATGCTGAAGGAGGCGGAGACGGGAGGCGACCACGTCGCGCGCGAGCTCAAGCAGACTGAAGGCCAGCTGAAGCGGGAGCGAGCCGCGCTGGAGCAGGCGCATCATGACATCAAGGAGCTGCAGTCCAGGTCAGGCTTATTGTACAGACAGACACACATCAGGGTAACATAACCTGTCAAAGGACATGGCTAAGTACTGTCGCAAGTGCAAGCAGACCGAGAGCCAGCTGAAGAGGGAACGCGCCGCGCTGGAACAGGCGCACCACGACATTGTCCAGGTTAGGCTTATTGTACAGACACTCATCAGGTTAACATAACCCGTCAAAGGACATGGCTAAGTACAGTCGCGAGTGCAGAACATGCTGAAGGAGGCGGAGACGGGAGGCGACCACGTCGCGCGCGAGCTCAAGCAGACTGAAGGCCAGCTGAAGAGGGAGCGAGCCGCGCTGGAGCAGGCGCATCATGACATCAAGGAGCTGCAGTCCAGGTCAGGCTTATTTTATAGAAAGACACTCATCAAGTCATCAGGTTAACATAACCTGTCAAAGGACATGGCTAAATACAGTCGCGAGTGCAGAACATGACCACGTCGCGCGCTAGCTCAAGCAGACCGAGAGCCAGCTGAAGAGGGAGCGAGTTGCGCTGGAGCAGGCGCACTACGACATTGTCCAGGTTAGGCTTATCGTACAGACACTCATCAGGTTAACATAACCCGTCAAAGGACATGGCTAAGTACTGTCGCGAGTGCAGAACATGCTGAAGGAGGCGGAGACGGGAGGCGACCACGTCGCGCGCGAGCTCAAGCAGACTGAAGGCCAGCTGAAGAGGGAGCGAGCCGCGCTGGAGCAGGCGCATCATGATATTAAGGAGCTGCAGTCCAGGTCAGGCTTATTTTATAGAAAGACGCTCATCAAGTCATCAGGTTAACATAACCTGTCAAAGGACATGGCTAAATACAGTCGCGAGTGCAGAACATGACCACGTCGCGCGCGAGCTCAAGCAGACCGAGAGCCAGCTGAAGAGGGAGCGAGTTGCGCTGGAGCAGGCGCATCATGACATCAAGGAGCTGCAGTCTAGGTCAGGCTTATTGTACAGACACTCATCAGGTTAACATAACCCGTCAAAGGACATGGCTAAGTACAGTCGCGAGTGCAGAACATGCTGAAGGAGGCGGAGACCGGCGGCGACCACGTCGCGCGCGAGGTCAGGCTTATTGTACAGACAGACACATATCAGCCGGCCTAAGATGCGCACCGAGATAATTTTGTCGACACTCGTATTGCGTCGGCGCAAGTTGCTTCCGCTCACCTGACTGAGCGATGAGCGGGATAGAAGCTCTCGCGAGCAAGAGTCGACAAAATTTTGTCGCGGTGCGCATCTTAGCCCGGCTGGTTACCACAACCAAATCGACTCAAGACCATTGTTTTCATAAAAACATGCTCCTCAGTTTACAAGCCTGCTTCAGTCCTGCCTCAGTATTTGTTGGGTTTGGATAGGTTGTTTTATTTTATTTATTACATTATATACCTGTAACGTAAATTGTAAAGAACGAACACAAACATCTTTTGTAAACTACATATGTTATCTCGTAAGTGACTACTTGTCTTATGTCTTCTCTTTTTAAATTTAAACCTAATCAATAGAATGTAAATCGACGTTTAAAGTAGGTGTATCTGTGAACGTTTACATCCCTTTAACCACGTCTTCTACCAATGATTCTGAATAACATTTACACATACGACATACATACATTCTATGACTATGGAAATTTGCATATAAAACATTTTACCAAGTCGCTCATGTGACTTCTTTTGTATGAAGGGTAGAAAAGAAAATGATATTTCCAAAGTCGTGAAGAAATGGTGTTCAAAATGGCAAAAGACTTGATTAAAGGGATGTTAATGATCGCAGACTCTGTTATAGCCTTAATAGCAGTCTAACACTTGTCGTAGACTACAAAACGAGTGCGAAGAGCGAGAGCGCTGCGCGAACGAGGCGGCCACGTCGCGGCGGCACGGCGCCGAGCTCGAGGCCATGCTGGCCAACTGCCGCGCCGAGCTGGCCGCCTGCCGCCAGCGCGGCGCCGAGCTGGAGGAGGCCTGCCGGGCCAGGGACCAGGTATGATCTATTTTCTATACCAGCGGTCGCCACACTTTACTCTTCAAGGGCCACATATCAATATGAACATCAGGGCCCGGGCCGCAGTATATGCGTTTCAAGAGCTTTTGCATAGGTACTTATCCATAGTAGTCCACACTATTCATATAAATGCGAAAATGTATGTCTATTACTTCTCTACTCAAAAACCACTAAACTGATTTCTGATAAGTACGAATATGTAGTTGACTAGTAATTAAATAAATCTGCTATATCGCGGGCCGCACAAATAAAGTCTGCGGGCCGCAGTTTGACGACCGCGGTTCTATACCTACTATTTATAAAGAGATTAAACTCATAGTCCACGTCAGAGCTTATAAATAAACCGACAACACGAAACACTTGCGCGGCGCCGAGCTGGAAGAGGCCTGCCGGGCAAGGGACCAGGTATGCTCTCCGATATTTAGGCTTTAGTCAGTCAAGGGCTGGTGCAGGTTCTAGAGGGGAGACCATATACTGTAGGAGAGCCATGCTTCGGCATGAATGGGCTGGCTCCACCGGAGTGACTACCGCACAGAAACCGGCGTGAAGCAGCAGCTGCGCTGACGTGTTTCGCCGAGAGAGTGAGGTGGTGGCACTGGTGTTGTAGGTGTACATGGGCAGTGGCAATTTCTTACCATCAGGTGATCCGCCTGCTCGTCTGCCACCTATTACATAAAAAAAATAAAATACCAAGCGTGGAACGCTCAACATCAAGATAGACGGAAGTACTGATTAGAGTCCCTGGATGCAGGCTGCCTGCGACCGGACACTGGAAGTCGATAGGTGACGTCTATTTACAACACAGCGCAGGCGCTGCGAGTGAGGGTACTGGAAGTCCAATCGAGGAAAAAGGGGTTAAAATATATAATCAGATGATCCGTTTGTTCGTCAGTCATCTATCAGCAGTGGAGCCAATAACGCAGGATATACTTTACGAAATTCGATTGGATTATTAAACTTAATCTTATGTTTTTAGGAATTAGTCCTACGTCTAGAAGACTGTCGCTCCAAAGAACGCAGACTCGAAGAGCTCAAACACAACTTAGAAGTTTGCCTCGCCGATGCGACCCAGCAGATACAAGAGCTGAAGGCTCGTTTAGGCGGCAGCGAGGGCCGCTGCCGAGCCCTAGAAGCCTCGTTGACACAGTGCGAGAGCGGGAAGCGCGAGGCCGAAGCGAAGCTGTCTTCTATAGCGCATACACTGAGACGCGTTTGTGGGGTACAACCGGACGGGAGCGTACATGCCGCGGCTAGGAGGAGGCTGGCCAGTCCAGCGAGGAGATACAGTCCACATCGAGGTATGATAGTACTTTGGGTTACTTCTAAACTTGTCATACCATAGCGGAAGGAGAAGCGAAGCTGTCTTCTATAGCGCATACACTGAGGCGCGTCTGTGGGGTACAACCGGACGGGAGCGTACATGCCGCGGCTAGGAGGAGGCTGGCCAGTCCAGCGAGGAGATATAGTCCGCACAGAGGTATGATAGTACTTTGGTTTACTTCTAAACTTGTCATACCATAGCGGAAGGAGAAGCGAAGCTGTCTTCTATAGCGCATACACTGAGATGCTTCTGTGGGGACCAACCGGACGGGAGCGTACATGCCGCGGCTAGGAGGAGGCTTGCCAGTCCAGCGAGGAGATATAGTCCACACAGAGGTATGATAGTTCTTTGGGTTACTTCTAAACTTCTCATACCATAGCGGAAGGAGAAGCGAAGCTGTCTTCTATAGCGCATACACTGAGACGCGTTTGTGGGGTACAACCGGACGGGAGCGTACATGCCGCGGCTAGGAGGAGGCTGGCCAGTCCAGCGAGGAGATATAGTCCGCACAGAGGTATGATAGTACTTTGATTTGGTTATAAACTTGTCATACCATAGCGGAAGGAGAAGCGAAGCTGTCTTCTATAGCGCATACACTGAGACGCGTTTGTGGGGTACAACCGGACGGGAGTGTACATGCTGCGGCTAGGAGGAGGCTGGCCAGCCCAGCGAGGAGATATAGTCCACACAGAGGTATGATAGTACTTATGTCAAAAGGTAAATGTCAGACGATACGAAAATGTAGATGTAAAAATTTTATGATTATCTATCATACCCACATATAGGTACTCTGATTTATAATCATGTAAAGTAAACTAATAATTGAAAATGACAAGTTTCTATGCATTTTGACATTTTGTATGTGTCAAATTGAGTGATAATGTATGGGGATGACACATTGACATCTGTCAGTTTACTTTACACGATTATGAATCAGAGTATAGTACCTTAACGTTAAAGCTGTTTTATAAATCAATAGTTTACCAATATACAGGGAGTATGATTATA
This sequence comes from Cnaphalocrocis medinalis, assembly GCA_014851415.1. NCBI lineage: Eukaryota > Metazoa > Arthropoda > Insecta > Lepidoptera > Crambidae > Cnaphalocrocis > Cnaphalocrocis medinalis. The sequence goes on from CM026283.1 coordinate 14,173,367, forward strand.
TAAACAATTACATATCCCATTAACCACGTATTCTACGAACCATTCTGAACAAAATTTGTTTAATGACTTTGGAAATAAAAACTATCAACTTTACATACAAAGTTGAAAAGCCATTTTTTTCCACGAATTTCCAAAAGACATACTAAAATGTTATTCAGAATGGCCAATAGAAGACGTAGTTTAAGGTATGTAAATATTTACAAATACACCCTGTACGAAAACACAATGTTACAGGTCGTGACCACTCCGAAGACCGTAACGAAATCATAGACGTGGACCCTGAACTGATCAAGAAGGGGGTCAGGAATCTGATGCATGAAGTCTGTCAGATTGAGAGAGAAAAGGTAATCGCAACCAGGCTGTGAGTACTTTCATTTATTTACTTAAGAAGTGTTATTTAAACATTGGTGTACTGTCCGTAGATTGCTCATTAACTTTTGAAAAGTCGTCCGAAAAAGGACTAGGCCCTACATTGCAAGTCAAGACTGGTTTAGTCTAGACTGATTTAGTGCAGATGTGTCAATGACACGCTGAAATGTAAGAGAAGCTTGTACAAAATCGAATAATCAATATTATTTTGATATACCTGTCTCTTTCTTAAACAAAATTTTGTACGGCGCTTGTAGGAAGCACAAGCCTAGTGACGTCATTAATAGCGTATCGCTCTCCTTTTCTGATTGGGCACTTTGCAATTCTATATTTTTGAAACTAATGATGTTAGATAAAAAATTAAAAGGCAGCTGTGATTAAAACTTCAAAAACTTTACAATAATTAAGTAAAAAAAAGTCGTAAAGTACCCTATTGAGAGACCTGAATGTAAAAATAGTGTGCAATAATTTTTTTTCTTTACCTACAGGATGACTACAAGTCGCAAGTGGCGGTGATGAAGAAGCAGCTAAAAGAGGCAGGCGAGCAGCAAGGGCAAGGGCGAGGGCAAGCTGGCCTCCGTCACCAACAACCTGCGCAGCGTGCAAGAGGAGAAGGCGCGGCTGCAGACTGCGTACGCGCAGAAGGAGGCGCAACTTAACGCTCTGGTATGTCAGGGTTCAGTGAATTTTAACTATTATTATTTAGACGAGAATTAACGCGACGTTCATTTTTAAGCACATGATTATGTTACTTACTGCTTAACGGTGGTCACAAGCGGACGGCGGTGCACGGCGACGTCTGCTAGGGCCCGCCTGTAAATCTTTGGATACCCTCAAATGTTCACTTATAAAATCACCACTGGATACAATGTCAGTAAAACCTCTCCAATACACTACACTCACAGTATGAGTGTTTTTACTACTAATAGCCCGCCCTAACTTCTTTTCAGGGGTGGATTTTATTATTGATTCTATTCCTTCGCTCGCTTACTTACTAGTGAACAGTAGTAAAGTTTGGCAACGATCGTTGTCAAAAGCGACTGACCGGTTATACTTTACTAATCGAGCAGCAAAAAAGTGTTACCATCAACTATATTTCATGACAAATCGCAAAATAGTAATGCAAGGAAAAAATAGTGAGGAAGTGAAAAATGAAAGAAAGATGGAAGATTATTTTTATTCATTTAAGACATAGCATCCCAGATTCAATTATTTTGTTTTGAATTATTTCAGAACGAATCAGTGCAGACAAAGACAGTTGAAATCAGCAATTTGAGAGATAAAATCACCAGTCTTGAAGCTACGTTGAGCTCAGTCGCCGAAGAAAAAGTTCAAAACGAGGTAGGTGCTAGTGTGTACCACAAATAACTTGAAAGTTTAACGATCGTAGTTACACTGTGTTATCACGTCATGTTTTGTTTTTAGAACAAAGCGGAAAGTCTCCGCGTGCAATTAGCTGAGCGGGTGCAAGAAGTCGGCCAACTGAGGGAAGCTCTAGCCGCTGCCGAAGGTGAGATTTACTAAATCCATACTAATATTATTTTTTAAATGCGAAAGTCAACTCTGTCTGCTCGTCCCCTGTCTGTACTCTTTCACGCCAAACTTACTGAACGGATTTAAATGAATTTGGTATACAGATGATCCAGACCCTGCGGAAAGTACATAGGCTACTTTTATTGCGAAAAGGGATTGTAAGGGGTTTTAAACGGGGGGTAAAAAGTTACTTTTCCACCCGCGGACGAAGTCGCGGGCGGGACGCTCGTAAATAAATAAATTCACACAACATCTCATATATTGACCTGACTCCGTACTAAGTAGCTTGAGCACTTGTGTTACGATATCCGTACAACACAGAGAGAAGACAACAGAGAGAATCGCTTACCATCAGGTGATTAGTCTGGTCATCTCACCTATACAAAAAAAATAAAGCGTTGTGGGGAGTTGCCAAATCTTGGGTTCATCCTGAAGGTGTCGATGAAGAAAAGAGGGTGGCAACGACACGGCTACGCCAGTGTCTATGGTAGTGGTGACGTTAGGGTCAATAACTATATACTAACTTATTATGTATTCAATCTTTCTCTTCCAATTAGGTCGTGCGGCGCGACTAGACGTGAGACGCGCGCAACTCGAAGGAGACATACAACGGGCTGCAGTAGCGGCTAGAGACAGGGACCAAGCGCTTAAGGTATCTATCAATCTACGCAGACTTTTCTTTTCTACCATTACTACTGATTGACACTTCCTATGAGCACTGTTTTTACATAAAGTTTCAATTTTCAATTTAATCTAACAGCCAAAACAAAACACACACCTGACGGCTACTTACTTACTAACACTATCTATACTCTGATTTTTAATCATGTGGAGTAAACTGACAGATGTCAATGTGTAATCCCCATACATTATCACTCAATTTGACAGATGCAAAATGTCAAAATGTATAGAAACTTGTCATTTGCATCTGTCAGTTTACTCCACATGTTTAAAAATCAGAGTATAATGGCTCTGTCACTCACTTAACTTCTAATTGTACTGTATCTTATTGTACTTATTCCTGCTGTTCCCGTGAGGAAAGTTAATGTTAAAAAAAATCTTCGCCCTTTGTACTGAGAAAGAGCCCAGAAACATGTGTGTCCACCCAGTACGGACAAGCATGAAGAGAACAGCGGGAATCACTTACCATCAGGTGATCCCTCCTGTTCGTCTGCCTCCTATATCATGAACAAAAAAATATAAACTAAAATGTCATCATTAGATACTACAGCGATTTCATTCTGCTTACACAGAAACTCCACGAACGTTGCGAAGGCTACACTCGCACGATAACCTCTCTGGAAGAACGCTGCACGTCCCTCAAGGGCACTGTGGAGCAGTTGTCCACCTCGCTCCAGAAGGCGGCCTCGGCCGAGAGCGAGCTGAGGGCGGAGTTGAGCAAGACTCAGCGAATGCTCAACGAGGCCAAGAACAACGAACATTCGGCTATGGACAAGTTGAGGCAACTGCAGAAGTCAGTCAGTGAGTATTATAGATTGGTTAGTTCAGTTTTCGTCATAATCTCAAAGGCATGTGGAACAGCTAGCTTCGGTGAACTGAGGGCGGAGTTGAGCAAGGCTCAGCGAATGCTCAACGAGGCCAAGAACAACGAACATTCGGCCATGGACAAGTTGAGGCAACTGCAGAAGTCAGTCAGTGAGTACTATAGATTGGTTAGTTCAGTTTTCGTCATAATCACAAAAGCATTGTGGAACAGCTAGCTTCGGTGAACTGAGGGTGGAGTTGAGCAAGACTCAGCGAATGCTCAACGAAGCCAAGAACAACGAACATTCGGCTATGGACAAGTTGAGGCAACTGCAGAAGTCAGTCAGTGAGTACTATAGATTGGTTGCTTCAGTCTTCGTTATAATCTCAAGGGAATTGTAGAACAGTCCATATCGATAGCTGGCTTCGGCGAACTGAGGGCGGAGTTGAGCAAGACTCAGCGAATGCTCAACGAAGCCAAGAACAACGAACATTCGGCCATGGACAAGTTGAGGCAACTACAGAAGTCAGTCAGTGAGTATTATAGATTGGTTGCTTCAGTCTTTATTATATCAAGGGCACCGTGGAGCAGTTACCCACCTCGCTGCAGAAGGCGGCCTCGGCCGAGAGCGAGCTGAGGGCGGAGTTGAGCAAGACTCAGCGAATGCTCAACTAAGCCAAGAACAACGAACATTCGGGACAAGTTGAGGCAACTGCAGAAGTCAGTCAGTGAGTACTATAGACACCAGTCTAATAGTTGACATAATGAAATGACATATGTCAAGAGCACTGTGCAACAGTTGTCTACCTCGCTACCAGATGTCGTCCTCGGCAGAGAGACCAAGGACAATAAAAATTTGGCTATGGACAAATTTAAGTAGGACGGCACACTTGTGACTTCACTGGTCTTGCGATGTCCGTGGGCGTCTATACTCGTTTGCCACTGAAACATAAAAAACTTATTTCATCCAACGAGCTATAGTTTGCTATGTACGGTGGCCACAACGTTAAGCGACTCAAGCTTCTATACTGTTTTATGCAATTTGGACTTAAAGGAAAATTTGACGACGTACTCTGGATGCATACTTTACTACTTACATTAATGTGATTGTGTAACCATATTCCTGTAATATCTAGTTTTAAGTTTTATACCTCTGTTTTGTGTGCAATAAAAATTATATTCATTCATTCAATTGTTCATTCGTTCATTCATCATATTCATTAGAAATAAATAAAAGATTTGATTTGACGCAGCGAGCTGCGAGAACGAGAGGAGAGTGTTAACGGAGAAGTTGGAGAGCGCGAAGGCAGCACTGGGAGAGTTCAAGAGGATGAACTCCACCCTCGAGGACCAGGTGCACCGGCTCACCAACCAGCTCGCCAACACCGAGGTGCAGAGGTGAGACAAGGAATTTTCTCGAATAGTTAGCATACGCCTGCCCTGTTGGTCTAGTGGTTTAAGTACCGGGCCGTGATCTCGGGGTCCCGGGTTCGATTCCGGGTCGAGCAAAAGTATGTTTTGAATTTTTCGAACATAGCTCGGGTTTGTGATCACCAATCCGCATTAGGCAAGCGTGGTGATTAAGCCTAATCCCATCATAGTAGCGATAACTTGATTTCTATGATGGAGGCCTTTGCCCTGCAGTGGGACAGTATATAGGCTGATACTTTACTTTTTTTACTTTTAGTTAGCATACGTCTGTTGTACTATACAGGGTTATTCTACTAACCATCCTGAACAACATTTCCTCTACGACTTTTCGAAATTCGTTGAAAAGTTTTTCGTCTCCCCATACAAAATGACCAGTCACGTGACCGATTTTGTATGAAAATTTGATTTTTTTTTCGCGAATTTACAAAAGTTATAGAACAAATGATTCTTTATTGCATAGAAACAGAATACATGAGTGAAACAACAGCAATAAACAGTACAATAAGGCGCTCTTATCGCTTGTAGCGATTTCTTCCAGACAACCTATAGGTAGAGAGAATATTTTTTTTAATGTAATGTAGCGGACGAGCAATTGCCGCCGCCCATGGACACCTGCAACACCAGTGGAGGAACAAGTGCGCTGCCAACCTTTTATCCCCATTTTTTTTTTTTCATCCAGGTCGGGCCTAGAGTCCCAGCTGCGCATGACCACATGGGACGGCAAGGAGAGCAGCGACAGCGAACTCGAGCGCGAACTGCACACGTTGCAACGCGAACGATCCGAGCTCAAGTCCAAGTGCGACGTGCTGCAGGCAAGAATAATCCTTAGTTTACTCACCATAAGGCTGACTTAACGTTGTCATGACTACAAAAATCGGCAAAGAGAGGAGTGACAACGAACTCGAGCGCGAACTGCACACGTTACAACGCGAACGATCCGAGCTCAAGTCCAAGTGCGACGTGCTGCAGGCAAGAATAACACTTAGCTTACTTACCATAAGGCTGTTTTTGCTTTAGATTGACCACATGGATGGTATGAAGAGCAGCGATAAGGAACTTGAGATTGAGCGAGAAAAAACGATTAGTGCTATAGTAATATTTATTTAGTAAAAAGTTCTTAAATTTTTTCTTGAACTAATTGGTGTTAGTCGAAAAAAATTTCGCCAAATTTTCAGAAGTTTCCAGCTTGGTAGAAGATGTAGTTATAGTCTACGGCAAGAAGCTGTAGTTATGACCTTGAGTGCGCAGAAACCAATTTTAATAGAAAGTCTTCTTTTTTACAAGTGCGCAAAATATCGGTCATCGCTATACTTTCGTGCCTCCAGCTATAAAGGGATGTCAACGTTCATAGACCCCTGTAGAAACAGTACATCTTTGTGTATCTTTTTTTTTGGTCATTATATGCTTTCTTTACTTTACTTTTGATGGCAGGACACGGTGAGGAAGCTGGAAGCGGAGCGTCGCATGTCGGCGACGGTGCCGCGCCCGTCCGCGCTGCGCAGCAAGAGTCACGACAGGACCGAGAAGACGGTCTACTACTCGGACCTGGACTCAGGTATACACATACACTAACACATGCCCCGAACCATCAAGTCATGGAATGGCCTTCCAGTTCAATTGTTTCCTCCTTCTTACAATCCTGGGTTTTTAGGCGGGGCCTGAAACGGCATCTCAACAGGCCTTCAGGGTGAGAGTGATAGACTCAATGGACTCTTTGTCTGTTCTTTTATGCCTGTCAATCTCATATTTGGATCTCACGGCCGCTAACCATCAGGCGGAGTGAGGTCATCTTGATTGTCCTCAATAAAATAAAATAAAAAACATATAACCATCTAAAATTATATCCCACCCAGATTTGGCTACACCAGCAGGTCTTTTATAACTTTACGACAGACAAGCATGTGACCTCGATCACACCTGACGTTAAGTGACGATGAGGTCTAAGGTGGGTCATGCTTACCCGTGAAAAGCTTATGTACTCTTGCCTTATAGATCGGTCACCTACGCAGGATGTAGTGCTCAAGTATGTATGTGTCTGTGTGTGATAAGTGACACTGTCGCCAGATCCAAACAAAACGAATGAGGCTGCGTTCCTATTCCTACAAATTAAACACTTGAATCTCAGGCAGGCCTGTCCCACTCCGCGTGTAGGTATCGAACTTGCAAGTACATGCGGCGGCCCCTCCGGAGGGGCAAATTAGTAGAAAATCACGAACGAGCGGCGACGCACGCGCGACAGCTGCTTGCGATAGAAAGAGAACGCACTTCTAGGTATGAATAATGGTAGGCATTGAACGCTGGGCGGTCGGAATTTCAACGTATGTTATGGTAGCCTGAGTCTTCATTTCCATAAACGGTTTTTAGGAGTGGGCTTTCTGTACATGTACTATTAAGTATTCTGTGTCTCAGGCCCAGACTCTACGAAGGACACGGAGTCGCTGCGGCGCGGGGTGGGCGGCGCGGGCGGCGCGGGCTGCAAGTGCCGCGAGAAGGGCTCCGACCTCACGCTGCTCGAGCTCGAGAACCGCGAGCTCAGGATGAAGATACGCAGGCTGGAGAAGGAGCTGGCTGATAAGGTGAGGTAGACAACTAAGCAAAGACATATTTTGTTTTCCAGGGGAAACCATCATGGCCTTCACCTTGCTACATGTTGGGGACAAGGTGATGTGTGGGACTCTAACCATAACCAAAACCCCTGGGGTGTCCATCTCAGCGCAATCGCGGTCGGATACCCCACAGCCGGGACTGGATCGTACCGCAAATCGCGCTCGCCACTTTGAGCCAAATTGTTTGGCGCAATGCAACCCTTCCCAAATGCGCGACCTACCAGGACACCCAGTAGGATTTTTTCCCTCGCGGAGTCATATACTGAGCAAGCCACTCCCCAGTAGTGGCATGTTCACGTACTCCGAAGCCCGTTTAGTCGCCTCCTACGACAGGCCGGGAATACCTTGCTTGGTAGTATTCTTAACGCCCCTAGCCACAGGGCACAACTAAGCAGACTAGCCCAAGGAATTGCATGGCTCTAATGTCATCATTTCAGCCAATAGACGTCTCTTGTGCCACCCGCATCTAAGCTATTCCCGCGACCCTCATTAGATCATCGGTTCACCTCGCGGAGGGCCGGCCACCGCTGCAACTTCTTGTACGCGGCCTCCTCACTCCACTCCACTCTCCATTCGAGGACCTTTCCGCCCCAAAGGCCATCTGTTCCAAATGTGCCCGAATAGACGCGCCGTCAAGCGCGCTCAAGTACGGAGACTTAGTTCTAATCCGCACCAATCCCTATTGCTACGGATTAGTCAGTATACCTGCATCGCAAAAGCATTTGTGTGTTTCGATTTATACAAATCCCAGCAGCCATCTACTGGAGATATCCCGCCCACCACCTTCCCATGGTCCTTTTCGCCTTCTTGGCATCGGACCAAATTGTAGGAGACGCCATAATTTGTACTTGCTTAAGAATGAGCAAATGAACCCCAGTATTGTTACAGCCATGGCAAGCTAGTTTAACCACGCGTCTACTACAAAATTTTATCTTTTTGTTTTAGCTTTAGATTCTAGTTTTGGTTTTTTCGTGTTTCCATATTATTTTGTCCAATAAATCATCACATATTTTATCGTTTACTACAGGAATCCGAGCTCTCCCTGGCTCGCAACCGGTACATCAACGACCTGTCGTCATGTTCGCCCAGCCGCGGCGCCGACGTGGACCACTACCGCCAGGCCGCGCTGCAGGCCGAGCGCCTGCTGGAGGCGCGCGAGGCCGCCCACCGCCAGCAGCTGCTGCGGCTGGAGAACCAGGTAACAGACCAGGCTCGCAACCGGTATACCGACGACCTGAGGCACTACCGCCAGGCCGCGCTGCAGGCCGAGCGCCTGCTGGAGGCGCGCGAGGCCGCCCACCGCCAGCAGCTGCTGCGGCTGGAGAACCAGGTAACAGACCAGGCTCGCAACCGGTATACCGACGACCTGAGGCACTACCGCCAGGCCGCGCTGCAGGCCGAGCGCCTGCTGGAGGCGCGCGAGGCCGCCCACCGCCAGCAGCTGCTGCGGCTGGAGAACCAGGTAACAGACCAGGCTCGCAACCGGTATACCGACGACCTGAGGCACTACCGCCAGGCCGCGCTGCAGGCCGAGCGCCTGCTGGAGGCGCGCGAGGCCGCCCACCGCCAGCAGCTGCTGCGGCTGGAGAACCAGGTAACAGACCAGGCTCGCAACCGGTATACCGACGACCTGAGGCACTACCGCCAGGCCGCGCTGCAGGCCGAGCGCCTGCTGGAGGCGCGCGAGGCCGCCCACCGCCAGCAGCTGCTGCGGCTGGAGAACCAGGTAACAGACCAGGCTCGCAACCGGTATACCGACGACCTGAGGCACTACCGCCAGGCCGCGCTGCAGGCCGAGCGCCTGCTGGAGGCGCGCGAGGCCGCCCACCGCCAGCAGCTGCTGCGGCTGGAGAACCAGGTAACAGACCAGGCTCGCAACCGGTATACCGACGACCTGAGGCACTACCGCCAGGCCGCGCTGCAGGCCGAGCGCCTGCTGGAGGCGCGCGAGGCCGCCCACCGCCAGCAGCTGCTGCGGCTGGAGAACCAGGTAACAGACCAGGCTCGCAACCGGTATACCGACGACCTGAGGCACTACCGCCAGGCCGCGCTGCAGGCCGAGCGCCTGCTGGAGGCGCGCGAGGCCGCCCACCGCCAGCAGCTGCTGCGGCTGGAGAACCAGGTAACAGACCAGGCTCGCAACCGGTATACCGACGACCTGAGGCACTACCGCCAGGCCGCGCTGCAGGCCGAGCGCCTGCAGCGCGGTCTGGCGGTAGCGGCCAAGCGGATATCTCGCTCTTGCGTAATGAGATGCATAGTTCGCTCTCTGTTTTTCTGTTGTCACACGGGAGTCCCGTCCCGGGAAAGAGCGAACAAACTTTGTTCAGAATGGTTGGTAAAACACGTGGTTTAATGTAAATGTTCACAGACACACCCTGTATATCATAAAAATAATAATAATGATGATGATCTGATTGGTTCCGTTGTTCCTTAGGCGTCGCAGCTACGCGCGCAGCTGTCGGCGGAGATCCGCCGGCGCCAGGCCTACGTGGCGCGCAGCGGCCGCGCCGCGCGGGACGTGCAGCGCCTGCGCTCCGCGCTAGGAGACTCGCTGCGCACTGTCTCACAGGTCACTACACCAACTTAAGTCCTAAGGCTGCTTTTCCACCTGAGATTTTTCCACCTGTTTTTCCTGACCACTATAACTTGGATATCTTTAAGGCAAGAGTGAACAGGCATCTTCTAGGCAAACGCGTGTCATCCTAGACCTCATCGTCACTTTCCATCAGGTGCGATTCTGGTCAAGCGTTGGCCTATAGTCTAATAAAAAAAAAAGATGCTATACAGCTATGCTGCTGAGATGTGAAATCTACACTACGAAAATATGTGACCGTTTCCACCGATACTAAGCTGTGGGAGAAAGATGCGCTACGAAGATGCGCCGACATATAAAATTACTTTTTGCTTACACCATGACATGTCTACTATCAGAGACAAACACGGGCATACTGTAGGTATTCTGCTCTACACATAGCTACACCACTCGCGATGACCCACAGCACGCATCCAACTGAGTTATCTATTGAACGTCAAAATACCTACTGAAATTCAATTATTTCCGAATTTATTTTAGAAACAGGTCATAGGTATGAAAATTATTGTTGACTTTTGAGGATGAACGGGTTCGATCTTTTTTTTAGTGACTTTTCTTGTTTTTCCCCTGTACACTTCCAGTAAGCCACGGTTTCTTTGTGAACATTTCTTATTTCGCCTGTACCCTTCAAGCCAGTTTCTGTATTGTTCCCAGGACCCGGCCCTGGACTGCTACACGCTGGAACACGAGGCGCGTAAACTGGATACCACGCTCGCACACAGCCTGCCGCCGCTCAACGACAGCTACGACTCCTCCAACAAATAAACCGCTTACTATCTAAATTATTCCTACTTCACACTGTTACAGGGCTATCGTGTGAGAAAATGAGGGCTACCGCGTGTGGAAAATCCGTGCGTGTAGACTGAGGATCCAACTACACGGTGATTGGTTATTTTTGACGTGAGATGTCAAAATGTCACTAAATGACCAATGACGTTGAAGTTGGACCTCAGTCTACACGTATGCCATCTAACGGATTTTTCACTCGCGGTAGCCCCCCTTCACACTTTTACAGGGCTATCATGTGTGAAAATTCCGCTAGATGGCGTTAATACACATTCTTTACCAACACGTATGAGTCATGACAGGCCGGAAAGCGCATTTGGTAGTGACCCAGCCTCACACGCAAAAGGTCGGAGTTCGTTCCCCACCCTGGACAAACATTTGTGATGAACACTGGTCTTTGTTCAGTGTCTGGGTGTTATACATGGTGTATCTTGAACATTTATCTATGTTGCTTAGAATGGTTGGTAGAACACCGGATACATCCTGTATAAGTATTGGACATTGATAGAACACAGATACACCCTGTATACCTAAATATTAGACCAAGAAAGCTGATAAATGACCCAGCTAGTCAAATATACAAAACTGAGGTCACACAATCTGTAAAAAATATGACTAAAACCTTATGTACACGGGATCTCGTCATTGTCCCCTTTTTGGACCGTCCTTATCTCTTGTGTCACAAGAGCTGTTTTTGCACTGCAGGGGAAATTTGACCTGACGCCGTCTGTACCTACTATCTAAGAAATTATCACTTCTATAATATTTTAAGCACTTTAGATGTTGTAGTGAAACCGTTATTGAAATGTTGTGGTTTTCTTGAAACATTTCTTTTAATATTATCAACATAAATGGTTTAAGTTTCTAGTCTGTTTCAGTTTCCTTTAAGTTTAGATACATTTTAACTATTGTGGTATGTTTCTAGTCATGTTTATTTATTTACTAAGTTACAATATGTACCTGTATAATTTAAGTTATATTTTAAGTAAGTATTGCTTTGAAGTACTTGATTAGACTGGACTATTTTTAAAACTACTGATTTACTTCAATAGACTTTGAACTGTGTTCAATGTGTATAAAGATCAATTTGACGTGTGACTGACTTTACAAGAATCAATGGTTGTCCTATTAAGATTTCTGTATTACATTAGCGTGTAAGTTAGAGAAATTTCTTATTAGGATAGATTAAGTATAAAACTTTATTCTTTACTCTATTTCGATATCTTTGATGATATGCATTTTAAGATTTGACCTATATAAGCACTTACTTCTAAAATACTAATAAGCTGGACTTGATACAATAAAAATTAAAGGCGTTTAATGTGCCGATTTAAGAGACCATGAGAGTACTGGTATCTAATAAGTTTGAGATAACATCACATACCTACATTGTCCTAATCCCAAACTAAGGTTTTCCCTTTTTAACCCCACATCCAACACATATCTGTTTTATCAACAAACATTTGTGTTGGTGTGCTAATCGAACCCACGACTCAACGAGCGCTCAAACCACTGCGCTAAACGGGTCGTTAAGTTTCCGAAACCATAAAAGTCTTCCCATAGAATTAGTTCAGAGTACTCTCACCACTGTTCTCAGTTGCAATCAGCGCCAAAATGACGCCGATTGTCAATGTGTATCAAATAATGAGGATATTGCAAATTTCCGTTAGATGGCGTTACTTCGACAACTGGTCAAACTTTGTTATTGGTTGGTCATCATCAACATCATTTCAGCCAATAGATGCCCACTGCTGGACATAGGCCTCCTCCCAATTCGGTCCAGTGCCACCCAATCCAAGGGACTCCCACGACCTTCACTAGATCATCGGTCGTCCACCTTATGGGGGGCCTGCCACGGCTGCGACCTCCATTCAAGGACCTTTCCAACCCAACGGCCGTCTATTCTTCTCGCAATGTGCCCTGTCCATTGCCATTTGAGAAACACAATTCTTTGAGCTTGGTTGGTATGTAACATAAGTTTGAACATGATACGTCAAAATTTTACCAATCCACTCGTTAGACCAGTGTCCATTAACGCCATCTATCGGATTTTTCATTTGCAAAAACTCTCATCGTGGTCGCAATCGTCCAGTCCCAGCGAGCTAGTATGATAGAGGTAAGTGTATCTAAGTCAAATCACGAGTCTGTATGAGAAGTGGGAGTCGAGAAATGTCACTGACATTTGCAAAGTCAAATTGGTTGACTCAATTTATTTTATAACTCCTGTGTGTCTAATTATCTGCACCGGAAGTCGTAACGGAGAGACAAATCGCGTCATTTGACACTTATTCGTCACTAGATCGGTATTGTCGCCTCAGATACTTGTTTATTGGGTAGCATCTATGGGGTAAATGATTCATCATCGGTAGTCGGAATAAGTATAAATTTTGACGAAAATAACAAAACAAATACCTAAGTACCTACTTATAAGAATAAATATGAATAAGTTTTCGTCGCCGCGTCGCGACGTCCAAAGCAATTGTCAAGTGTATAATATAAACTTTTTGTGCTGACCATACACTTAGGCAGGCGGTGTTAAATCCTATTTAAGCATTAAAATGTTCCTTCAGGATATTTCTCACATGATCCTAACATTCTTTTACATGACTAGTCACTCCTCTGGAGTTTCAAATGTAGCATTTATTTGACCACACACAAGTTTTTACGCAAAACCGTTTAATTTTGTATTACGAAAGTTTATTTAAAATACGCGGATAGTATTTCACGCATTGCGTTAAAATAACAATGTCAATGTTCAAAATAGACTTCTAGAAGGCCGACCAGTCGGTTCATCATATTCACATGCAAGGACGGCTTAGCTGCTTTCCATAAGTTGAATACGTACTACGTAAGAAACTTAAGTGATACAGCACTTTCTTCGCCAAACTTGGCAACATCACCCATCGATGAAAGTGAAAACAGGCTTGTTTTCGCCTGCTGTGATTTATAATTCAGAGCATCTAAAATAAAAAAATCCTCGCCACTTTTCGATAGCTACTCATCATCCATAAGCTCGTATTTTGATCCATGCAGGAAAGAGGCCTCTATGCCGAATGCCTGCCTGATTCGGGGGGGCGAGAATTGCCCCGACCTGTGTCGTCGACAAGTTTTCTATATTCGTCCATACAAATCTGTAACTCTACTGCCCAAGTTAGACTTGCCCCCCAAGTCTTCCCCACCAATATACATGTCACCTATCCGATAGATGAAAAATAAACAATTAAAAATGGAAACTTGCTGCCGAATTAACTATCCCATGAGGATAACAAGCTCGCGAGCAAAAGTTAGTTTCTGATAAGTAAAACTACCAGGACCAGGACGACAGAAATGTCCAGAACTGGCGCCAAAGCGTTCAAGGTTACTTTACTTGGTAATGGGGTCAACGAAAATACGGCCTCTCTCACTTAAAGACCATGTTAAGTATTTATTAAGCCTAGCTGAAATTAGACATTTATTAGCCGGTTCGTTGACGAATGACCTCAACATCACTCATTCACCTTTATCATTGTTATTACCTGCGTTATCTATAATGTAAAATGTTTCATTAACAAATCTTAGTCAGCTGATTTTTTATCAAACAAGTTTACTTTTACGGCGTCTTATCTTAAGATACGTGGTTGCTATTTAACCGTTTTCTCTCAAGTAGATCCAGTTGCCTTATATGGTAATATGGGTGCCACATCGGACGCCTATGTAATGTAATCTTGAGAGGTACCTAATGATGAATCAGTTTTACCTACTATGATGGTGATCTATAGATGACTCACGCGACATTGTAAGGTCATAAGGCACCGGAAACACCGTACCGGAAGTAGGCTTTTTATGAGAAGTTGAGTCACTTTTTATAGAACAGGTGTAATGTAGTCATGTTTAACGTCTTATTACGGTTTAATTGATGACTAATTTGGACTTACTATGAGTAGAGGAGGTATATTTTCCATTATCCTCTTATAATTCCAATACATAGCAATGTTATAAAGAACTGCGTATGTTATAAAGAATAATAAATTCAAGTTGAGATGTTGAATGTTTGATATGAATAGTTTAGTGTTTAAACAATACAAAATCGTTTGTAATTGTTTTATAATTTATAGCAAAGTATTTACCTGCAAAATGTCTAGATTTATTTTAGTTGTTTTAATGGAAATGTATGTAGCTAATTAAAATTAACATTATATTTATACAATTCAGTGGGTATCATATAAAAATCCACATTAAACTAAATGTTATTAATTTAAATGGAATCTTATTACTGTATTGAGAGTCGGTATTACCAATGATTAAGAACTATTTTATCAAGTAAGCAATTGTGGTTGTGCTGAAGGAACAATGACGTAATGGAAAAACTAATATTATGCAAATATTTAAAATTATATTCAAATTTAACATTTCCATTGTTTACAGCTTCCTTAATTCTGGTGTGTAACATAAAATATATGAGATATGTTATGTATGATGTCATCTTGAATGTAATTTAATATTCTAATATAAAATTGACTAAGTAATCACTTGTAGTAATTAAGTTATAATCCTAGTCACTAACGTTTATAAGTCCGTCCAGTTTATACTTATACAAAATTAAAAGCACATAGTTATGTATAACAATAACAATAGAAAATTGTAGTCACATTTTCCGCCTTGAGGTCTTATGAAAAATATTTCGAAGAAACCAAAATGTAGGCCTATTTATGATGTTACGGTTCCCGTGCATTGCGTTAAAAGACGTAAATTGCAAGCGTCATCAAACGTGGTTAATTAGTCAAATATTAATAAACCGACCTTTGTAACTATTCTATGTAGTGAAACATTTTGAAACTTAGGCGACTTCTGTATAACTGCCACCCATCTCTATTGTATAGATCCTGCTATATACACAATTTTCTATCTATCTTTTATTCGAATAAAATACATTTTTACTAATCCCTAATATATTTTAGTGATTCTTATCTGCATAAGCTATATCACAAAGTATGTTCATGATAAAATGTATATTATTTAGCTATGGGCTATATCCACAATATACAAGCGTTTATTAGTCCATGAATCAGCACATAAGTTGCCGAAATATCTACCATGACCTGTTTGAAAATGAACACGATAAGCAGTGATACGCGTCGAGGGGTTCGATAAAAATAGTTTAACGCAACGGTCATTAGCATTATCAAATTCGTCCGGCACTTCCGTGGTGTCATTTCCCCAGAGCAAGCAATTGTATGTAGATTGAATCACTCTCGCGAGCTTTCTATTTCAATTACGAAGTCGGTTTTGTTTAGTCGACTCTTTTCTATAACCGCCCCCATAGTGAGCTCGATCTACGTAGGAGACCTTGTTTCACGTCATGGGGCGCGCGCAGACCTCTAGTGTAACCAGACACTTAGCGTCGTAGATCGCCAGTTATGTTCAATAATTGTACACTATGTTAGATATTGTGTTCATTTCCATTGGACTGTGTCAATTCTTATATTACTAGAATGTCGACATACGCCCGCCACGTCACACTGCCATTATATTATTTTTATCAAGTTTGTAACTACCCAGTTTAGTCATCTAGCATGTAAGCGATACTTACACATTTTATGAAATTTTTTACACTTGTCAAGGCAATAAAATAGTTGTAGATGGTAATTGTTGTTTCAATTAATTGAATTCAATTAAAATACCCGAGTCAATTGACGTTCATTTGATTGGGCGAGGGGAGATGCGTGCGGGCCCGCGGGCCTGCGATGTGACTCACCACGATATGAGGCCAGCCACAATAACCCATTCAATATTATTTTTTATCGACAAATTAACACCATGAAAGTACACAATGCATCGCTGTGATTTCGACGTTATCAATAATAAACTAAAGAGGCCAACTACCTTAGGATTCTTTGTGTCCAGTAACAAACATTTTACCCCTATCTTTTCCCTAATGATAACTGCTACTCCTAATTTTTATCAGAATATTGATATGCAAATCAATAAAGGAAAGAGAAAGTTAAAAGAGGAGCGCCGCCGACGGCGACAAGTATACCCCAAACAAATATTTAAAATTGGTTTTATTGATAAATTTGCAAAAAAAAGAAATTAATAGTTAATGTACATGTCGATTATTGATTGCAAAGATAAAAATATACAAGTTCTTAATTTGCACAATATATATAAAAAATATAATTCAACTCAGATCAAAGTCATTATTACCAATATCCTTGTGCAGTAATCTTACATGTTAACAGAAATGCGAAATGGAGAAAACATCTAATCCCGTAACAATATTTGAACACCTATATAATTATTACGTTTAACAAAGTTCATAGCAGCAAAACTTAGGTTGGATTTATATTCAAATGAGCCAGTAATCATAAAACTTTATCCATTTACAATAACGATAAATTTTTTATTTAAAGTTTTCAATTTCATAGGTGAGGGGTATATCCACAAAATGTGCCCAGTGGTATCCCTCGATACCACAGCATAGGGCTCCACTAGGTAGACACCGAAGACACTACGGTCACCAGGGTGCAATCACCTAAGGCTCACTAATTTTTGTTCAAAGGTTACCAAGTCCTAAACGGTGTTGCATTATCAACTTTCCTTCGATACATTTGAATTATATAACAAGACAATAATATATCTGAAAAAATTTAATGTATCCTTAATATTAAACATTACTTACATGCTGGTACAGGCCTGCTGGCACATTTCCAGGTCTCCTCAGAGCCTGCATATTCAACTCACATCCTAAATGTTCAGAAGTTTGGGGCTCATTGTTAACATTAGTGCAATCAGAACAATATTACTAGAAAACTAGAAAATAAATCATCTTTCCATACATTGCTACGTTCAGACAGCGAAGAATGATCCATAAATGCACATCAAAAATTGGAATCAACATTAAATCTACAGTAGACAAATTTTACAAAATGAAGAGAAACACTAAGACCGTAACATTTGAGTATATTTGAATGCCCTTGAGATAATGTCATGGTAAATATACACCCATTGTTACTTTTCCTGTTCACCGCAATCTGGCTGAACTTAGCATTGTTATTTCAATTCATTATTAATAGAATAACATTAGTTATTTTTGAAAAGACTCAAGAGTTTTGGCTGTGACCTAAATTATTGGTCCATGACAACTACACTTTTAATTTTAACATTAGATAAATGAATTATAGTAATTATTGCATGTCATTTACCTATTTGCTCATATTGAATATTTTTAATTTACAATACACCTACACTGAATTCCGCTGCAATTGCCATGGATTAGATTACAATTCATTTTAATATTAAACTTCTGAACCTAACAGCATCCACACATTACATTTGGAATTTCTAGAGTGAAACACACACAGAATCGTTGAATCTATCCTCAAATATATCTCATAACTATAAAAACATAGACCAAAATGTGTAGTAACTACATTTATTCGGGTAGGATTCCGGATACAATCCACGATGCTCTGTGCATTTCCACTCGTGCTATAGCACTGGATCACGACACAGCTCAACAAATGCACATTCTCGAAATGCTTCAGGTGTTCTCCGAGCGGCAATGCTCAACACCCGATCTAGTTAACTTTGGGAACTGTCAAGAGCCAAATCCGGGTACGAGAAGTCTTTCAAATTATTAAATATTGTATATCTAGACGCGTCGGCGGCTCCGCACACTTACAGAAGGCGACACACTCGATTCCTCTTGACTTTCCTTTCTTCTTTGGGAGACTTCTTGTTGATCTGTCTTACTAAGTCATAGAACACGTCGTTGACGTTGATTTTCGCCTTCGCCGAGGTCTCCATGAAGGCGCAGTTGAAGTGGCGCGCCAGGTTCCCGCCCTGCTCCTTGCCCACCACGCGCTCCGCCTCCAGGTCGCACTTGTTGCCCACCAGCACCATCGGCACATCGTCCTTGTCCTTCACCCGCAGGATCTGCTCCCTAAGGTCCTGCAGGTCGTTGAACGTCGACTGTGCGGTGATAGAGTACACTAACACGAAACCTTGCCCGTTCTTCATGTACAAATCTCTCATCGCGGTGAACTGTTCCGTACCGGCTGTGTCCAATATTTCTAGCATGCATTGCTGACCGTCCACTTCCACCTGTTTCCGATAGCTGTCTTCTATGGTGGGGTCGTATTTCTCCACAAAGATGCCTTGTACGAACTGTACCGTGAGGGCAGACTTTCCCACGCCTCCGCTACCTAACACGACTATTTTGTATTCGCGCATTATTAACTATTTTGTATCACGTGTTGTTAATTATTGAAATCAAAGATCAAATCGCTAAAAAGCACATTAACTAGTGAGTTATTGCAAAAAAACTTTTAACAAGTCAAACCGCCATGACACAGTAACAGGGCGATGGCTCACTTCTTCAATGTTGCCATATAAAAAAATAAAACGTGTTGTGATAAGCAAGCCGACCATCCATAACTGCTCAACTGTTTTTGTTCATTTTTTTATTTTTAAAATAAAATATCTAATTGACCACAATTTAAAATGTACTGTACAGTTCACATGAAACGCACTACTAACACTATTAAATGCAGTCCCCCTTACTAAGAACACGGGATGCATTCAACGTTTGTTACAGAATGCATGCAATCAATTTATGACGTTATTGAATCATACAGCCACTACACCACCACCACACGTCATGATGTCATCGTCATTCAATGCAAAGGGAAGGATGTTGCTCTTTAGCAGTCGGAGGATACAATAAATTATTTCATTTGTTTTAATAATTTTAATTGCTTTAACTAACATTATTCTTATTTAAGAGCGAGCTGAGTTTGTGTAAAATATAGTGTAAAAATGCTTTAAATAAAACGTATCATCGTAACCTAATAAGTAAACTAAAATAATACTTTGACACGTATCTACTGATTTTTTTGGGAAGGATACAATGTAAATGTAAATTTTATTATGTATTATAAAAACTGACATAATAAGAATAAGATTCTGAAATATATTTTTTAAAATATTAATCAAAAGATTTTCTATAATTATTTATTATTTGTATTGAAATAATTATGCAAGTAACCAAAGCACTTTCTCAAGATTTATTTATAAAACTTATTTGATAACATTTTTTTTTTTTTATCAGTTAACGTCCCGATTCATTGTTAGTATTTTTGTTGTTGCAACCCTACTGGTGGCACTCATGCATGCTTGTAAACTCGTCTTAGTTCAGCTACTAGCCGCTAGATGACTCTAAATAAAATTTAGGTATATCGCATGCTAAATTCGGTACAAACAGCCACACGTAGCGTTACTTACTAACAATTTGTCAAATTGAACCAAAATTTATAATAAAATATTTGACTAGTTGAATGAAAGTTTATTGAAGAACTTAAACGTGTGCATGTTTGTATGTACCGAATATAAGGTTTTATTATTTATTAGGAGGTACTCAATATTTTTATTATTATTAATATGGTATGATAAAGTCGGTAAAATAATAATGTGGCGAGTAAAATCCCTAACATAAAAATAATTCTAGCTATTGTGGGGCAAAGTCGGCCTCGGCCAGCGCAGCGTCAGCGTGGATATTAAGTGAGCGCATTTTGACGACGGCGGGGCGCCCCCTGCTGCCACTTCCCCACATCTTTGTGGGGGTCTTTATTGCTGGTCTGCGCTGCGTTCCACAGCCAGTGCACAGTGGGATACGAGAAAGACTGGCAATCCCCGTTTCTCCGGCCAGCGACCGACTGTGCAATCCAGCGAAGTCGGCCGTGGGCATGAATGGGCCGGCTTGACCGGAGTGACCATGGCCTCACAGAAGACCGGCGTGAAGAAGCGCCCTGTGTTTCATCGAGTGAGTGAGGGTACTGGAAGCCCAATTGGGGGAAAGGGCCGAAGGCGACTGAGCGGATCGAAACACAAAAAGCCCATATTCTGACTCTACGCACCAAACCAAATGTCGCTTGTGGGGAAAAATATTGCCGTAACTATGTACTATACTAATGACCCATGGTATGTACTATAGCCGTGGTATTGTAGCCGGTCTACCCTACCCAAGCCGCCAACATATCGGAGTGCATGTTTCCGACATGATTCTTTTCATAACAGGCCCGCCGGGTTGTGTCGCCGGGCCTTGTTGGCTGCCCGGCGGGGTCAGTGTCTGTTGCACTTTAAGAGTAGCCAACCGTCGTGTGTCGTGCCACAGTAGCATCGTCAGGTGTAGCCAACCCTCTAGAAAGAAGAAAGAAAGAAAATTCATTTATTAATTTGGACACCACAATATTTGAATTGACAATTGACACAACACATGAAAATAAAAAAAACACTAGTAAAAATAAATTAAAACCAAAAAAAATAACAACAAAAAATAAACTGTCCTTCCCCATTGGCCAGCAGTGCCGTGTATTTATATTATGCTGTGTTGTGTTGAGGCATCCAGCATAAATGGCCCTCACTCAGCTTATGTCACGACTATAGGCCGTAACCACGTAACGCTGGTTTTCAGTGGGACCAGCTGAGTGAGTACCAAGGACGACTACAAATGTGTAGTGTACCTATTACCTATGTGAAACTCTACTAATTACCATATTAATTGCAGCGAGGCGTCGTCGTGATTCGCCGCGTCCAGCCGTGCCCGGGTAATGTAATTTCTCCATGTTTTTGCTATACCGTTTACAAAGTGTGCTGGAAATTTGGCGCAGAATTACTGCCTCGGTGACTCTTTGACATGATTTCGAGTTGAAAGGTTTTAATTGTATGTGGAGTTGGGGCCTGTATTATTTTCGGTGCATTTTCAACATCGCTATCGCGACATTAGTTATTCCTTTTTAGTTAGTACATTATTATGTACCTACCTAAATAGTGTACCTAATGTTTCACAGTCCACAGGTTTTGCTTCTCTCTCTATCATTATCAAAGTAAATAACCAAAAAGAACCAGTGAATATTACCTACTTACTTAATGCTCATAATTTGTTGGTTTCTTTATTTAAAATTTGGTTGGTTTTTAAGCACCCTATTTGTTAGGGTTGACTATCAGGACTATTACTTTTGGTACTCTATCTGCTACACTCAGAGACGTCATTTAATCTTAATGCTCATTAAATAAAATCCTTCAATCGCCAATCTTAACGATTAGCCGTCGCTTGAAAGTGCGACCACCTACCCACCGAGACAATTAAATGCTCATTGCCTTTATTTTATATTAAAATAAAGATCAATATTTTTACTTACGCCCCGTTGGTCTAGTGGTTTAAGTACCGGGCCGTGATCTCGGGGTACCGGGTTCGATTTCCGGGTCGAGCAAAACTATGTTTCGAATTTTTCGAACATAGCTCGGGTTTGTGATCACCAATCCGCATTAGGCAAGAGCGTGGTGATTAAGCCTAATC
The DNA here is from genome assembly GCA_014851415.1 of Cnaphalocrocis medinalis. Lineage (NCBI taxonomy): Eukaryota > Metazoa > Arthropoda > Insecta > Lepidoptera > Crambidae > Cnaphalocrocis > Cnaphalocrocis medinalis. Next base: position 14,195,509 of record CM026283.1, read on the forward strand.
CCATCATAGTAGCGATAACTTGATTTCTATGATGGAGGCCTTTGCCCTGCAGTGGGACAGTATATAGGCTGATACTTTATTTTTATTTAAGTGACCTACCTTTTTGGATTTGCTCATAAACAGGGTCTAACTTGAACTTTTGATCTAATTCCTGGCCTATATAGGAGGTATCATGTGCGCTGGATTCTCCTCGTACGTCGTATGTGTAGTGTGGACGTTACCATGATAAGGGTTTGTAGTTGGGACACAGTTTATTTCATTCATTCATTTTCACACCCTCTTTCGAACACTTTTTATTAAAATAATTGCCAGTGTTTATGAAAGCTGTGAGCCCATTTAATTGAATGGAATAGGATAGAAATAATTCACTTAAGTGTATGCTTATGCGTAGAGTAGGTACAGAAGATAACTATGATATTGATAGGTAGGTACATAGAAGAAAAAAAACCGTCAATTCAACCGTAAACAACAGTAGGTACCTATGCAATTCACGAACCCTCAGGGTTCTAAAGACAGGCCACACGTAAAGAAACACCGTTAAACTTATAGGTATCTATAGTTACATAGGATGCGTCTGAAAATGCGAAAGAGAAACGTCAAGCTCACACCATTTTGTGTTTTAAATTTTTGTCCAACTAAAAAAGTCTAATAGTAGGTACGCCATCTAGCGGATTTTTCACACGTGATAGCGCAGGATAGCCCCCATTACAGTAGCACTACCATGAGTTTGAAATACTATCCTCGATATCGAAAACTATCGCTTTGTCTCTTTCATTGTGATACATTTGAAAGAGACAGAGCAATAGTTTACGTTATGTCAGTTTTCGATGTCAACTCATGGTAGCGCTACTGATGTCGTGGTGACTCTTGCCTAAGATATCGCGACCTTCGATCGAAGGCAGTAGGTCGATCACAAATTACTTAAATGTTGTTGTACGGGATCAGGTGGCTTAAGCTATAACAAAGTCATCCCGTAACGAATGAAAATATACCTGTCACATTCAAACAAAAGCGCGCACAGTGCGTGTAAAATGGAGGGAAACTCGGATTAGGTCGTAACGTTCGCTTCAAATTAGGCCCTCTGTGGCGCTACCATGAGTTTACAGTGACAGAACTCGCTAGCGTCTGCGTAAAAAAATGTATGAAAAAGTGTACAGCGCTTCTAGCGGTCACTTGAGAAACTAAAATCTGTGGTATCGAGTTGTCAAATTGAAACGTATTCGCTAGCGAGTAGCGTTTACATAGCGCTACGAGTTGACATTGAAAACTGACATAACGTAAACTATTGTTCTGTCTCTTTCAAATGCATCACAATGAAAGAGACAAAGCGATAGTTTTCGATAGCTTTCTGCGTAAACAATAACGCACTCGCTATCGAGCTAACGCTAGCGAGGTTTACGTGTTCAATCGAAATCTATTCGACGCCCGTTTACTCGCTATCGACTGTAGTTAAGTAACGTTACGTTACTTTTCGATGCCAACTCATGGTAGCGCTACAGGTCATCGTATGTTGTATGCTGATAATCCCAACATCAAGCTACCGCAAGCTCACACTACGGACAGCCTCGCACGCGGCTGCGTTCGGCTAATGAAATACCGACCGACCCAATCACAGCGGCCATCTCATTACCTCACCACACGAGCACGTCAGTCGCTGTGTGCTCAGCGATTCCGGGAGCTATCTAGTGATTACGTGATTGCTCACTTTAGGGTAAGAAATCTAGATGGATAGGACCGTGTGAAATCGCTTTTTCTTGCTGATGTTAATCACGCACGGTATGGTTTCCGAGATTATTTTTTTATAAGTAGTGGCCCAGTAAATAGGCTCACTTCAGCCTGATGATAAGAGGAAAACCCACGTTGCAGTTAGGTACAGTCAACCACACATCAGGTTACCACAAAATGTCAAATTTCCTCAATTAATATTCAACCTTATGTGTTTGACAGTAAGATGGGAGTCGATTGAAGAAATTTGATAGATTTGTATACTTTGATCTGTGGCTGTATGTACAACGGACGCAAAGGCACGGCATCACATCCGTTGGCACTGCCATACTGGCCCGCGAATGCTTTCACTCTTCGTTTGAAGGAGTCCATTTTGTGTTTAAGTACGTACAGCCACACATCACAGTAAACAAAACTGTCAAATTTCTTCAATCGACTGTCATCTTTCTGTCATACACATTAGGTTGAATATCAATTGAGGAAATTTGACAGATTGTGGTAACCTGATGTGTGGCTGACTGTACCGGGCCATGATCTAACTGTCCCGGGTTTCATTCCAGTGCCGAGCAAAAAAAGTACCTAAAGTGTGTTTAGAATTTTCCGAACACAGCTCGGGCTTGTGATTACCAAACCGCATTAGGTGAGCGCGGTGATGAAGCCTAATCCCATCATAGAACCGATGAATTGATTTCTATCATGAAGGTCTTTGCCCTGCAGTGGGACAGATGTAGGCTGATACTTTATGTACCTACCTAGAAGAACAGACGCCTTGGCGGCGCATATTATATATTTTTATTTTAGTCTTTTTTTATTTGACGTTTTGATTTGTTACCTTTTCTAACCTGATTTTAGGTTTTTGTATTTATTATTATTAACTAGGGGTCCGTCCTCACCTCGTTTCGCGAGTTTAGTTCCACACTGTACCACAGATGGCGCTGGGCGTGGATTGCATCGCGCTTATGTTTCGCCTTTTCGGTTGGTATATGAGATCTGTCGATGTCTACACATATAATATAAGTAAGCTGTTTAAAAATAGTATGGAATATGGAATATTGATATGGATTATTCTAAGCTTTTCGCCTTTATTCTGCCTTTTCCTTTCGTCTGCTTCACTTTATTTTTAACAGTTAAGACAAATTGATGACAACCGGAAAAATTATGAACACAAAATGCTCTTTGTACCGGAGCCCTCCTTCGCAATCGTTCCGATAAAAAAACCACTCATGCTTAAATTCCTTTGCCGTATTAACTCGTTGAATTTCCCAGGAGATTTAAAAACTGAGCAAAACAAGAGACGCAGATACCTAGTGGCTTTTCACGGTCAATTGCCCCCTTTGTCCGGGATGTTCCGAGCGATTGGAAACATAGTATGTGCCTGCTTACCTACCTATATGCTTAATGCAGTCGGGAAATGGAGTATGAATGTGTGCTTCTTGTGAGAGTTTTATGGTTGGTTCTTTGGGGTGTAAGGGGTCTCGGCCTACATCTTACGGGACTCAAGTCATCTTGGCACACCTTGCTGCACTACGGGAGAGGATCTAACGTTCCCCACCAACCCGCACTGGGCCAGCGTGGTGGGTGTAGGCCCAAACCCCCCCTATGGAGAAGGTTTATGTCCAGAAGTGGACTTCTATTGGCTACAAAGATGATGATGAATTTCATAGAATGCGGCGGACAAACTCGTCAAACATAATATAGTAGATTTGTGTAGGCTATAATGTTACTACTTATCTACTTAGACGCTTCCTAAAAAGTGGCGCCCAAATAAACAACGGTAAGTACCTAAGTGAATAAAACATAGTTTTTGTACGCCCATTTATTGATTCAGTTGCTTTCTCGGTATTCGTATCTGTAATTTTATATGTTTAGTAATAACACTAATTAGTTAGGTGAAAAGATCAAATGACCTCACTAATGGTTATTACTTTGCTCCTTGTTTAGGGAAAAACTGTCCAGAAAACCTTGTTACGCTTCCGTTCACATATCTCTGCTGTATGTATGGACTACATCTTCTAATCTACGAGTAAGTATTTGTGTAGGTACTACTGCCCTTATACATTGTACCTATCTGAAGACTTGTTACATCTCTTTAACTAAGTTTTCTACTAACCATTCTGCATTCTACCAACATTAATCATCATCATCATCATTTCAGCCAATAGACGTCCACTGATTAGGCCTCCCTCAAAGTTCTCCACACAGATCGGTCCCGTGCCACCCGCATCCAAGGGACTCCCGCGACCTTCACCAGATCGTCGGTCCACCTGGTGGGAGGCCTGCCACGGCTGCGGCCTCCTGTACGTGGCCTCTACTCAAGGATCTTTCCACCCCAACGGCCGTCTGTTCTCCTCGCAATGTGCCCTGCCCATTGCCACTTCAGCCACGCAATTCTTCTAACATTCATTGAGTATTAAAAGCATTGAGTATTTGCTCTACGACTTTAAGAAATTCGTCGAAAATGTTATCGACTTCTCAAACTAAATGACCAAGCCACGTGATCAACATAGTATGAGAAGTTGTGTTGAATTATTGAAAGTCATTGAACATATATGTTCAGAAAGGTTGAACACGTGGTTAAAGGGTCGTAAATGTTTACACCTTGTGTACCTATTGATTGATGTCATAATATTTTTTGTTGTTAATACTGGCTTTGTTTACGTGCAAAGATTAATTATGCTGTGTGTAGGTACACGTTTTTGGGTTTAAATCTAGATAAATACCTATCGTTAAGTTTTTGTTTAATATTAATTTTGATTGTAACCTGTTGTGTATGCCATAATAAATAAATAAATATACGTTGGTAGGTACTTGTATATAGAAGTATGTAATCGTCATCATCTCCCTGCCCTGTTCCTAGATTATCTAGGATCGGCGCAGTATGTTTTCTTCTTCCATTCGTCATCATATCATCCACCCCCATCGTATATAGAAGTAATATGCTAAGTGTGGCTCTGCACATTTGTAAACTTTTATGTATTAATCAATGACATTCCACCTACAATGGACTTCGCATCTGCGCCTTGTAAATGGAACTTGAAAATTATGCCTAGGCATACTTTTGATTAGTCTTGTGTCAATGATAACTATGGAGTCGCTCTTTTATTAGTTTTTTTCACCCGAGCGAGATTATTGCAGGTTACTAACTAATTTACGATAACTGTTTTTTTTTAGCTTTCCACTACCTACTTCCATGAGATTATGAGAGAGAAGTGGCGCAAGTTAGTTGTAATGGAAAGTTTTCAGGTTCCAGTTTTTCCCATTGATATCATTAAAATAAAATTATTACGCACAAAAAAAGTAATTTTATTTTATTTACCTATACAGGGTGTATCTGTGAACATTAACATCCCTTTAACCACGTGTTCTATCAACCATTCTGACATTTCAACATTTGTTCAACAACTTTTCCAAATTCTTCGAAAAATTTTTTGACTCCCCATAAAAAATTACCAAGTCATGTGACCGACTTTGTATGGAAAGATGAAAAATTTTTATGCGAATTTTCAAAAGTCATAGCACAAATGTTGTTCAGAATGGTTGGTAGAACACGTGGCTAAAGGGATGTAAACGTTTACAGATACAGCCTGTATACATATAAAAATATAATTAAATTCAAATGAGTGCACGCAAACCTATAAAATACCTATAGTAGATGAAATAAATAATAAGCGTTGCGACTCCGTGTATTCCTTGCTCTGAACTTTTCCGTAAATCACCTTATGCAGCTTCGATTGACACGTAGTTATACATTACTGCTTTAACTGTCAAGATGTTTACACATGCAGGTTTGTAAACAGCAGTGTATACACAGATTAGTTGAAGCATAATAAGGTGAAATTTGGAGCATGTGCCATCTTCGCGCTTGGTTATTGTATGGCGCGCTATGTCCATTGTAGGTGGAATGTCATTGGTATTAATTAATTATGTTGTTATAATTTTTATTTTAATATGAAATACCTACATACAATAAATAAATGTCAGTCTAAACAATTATTTGAATCTGATACTTTAACTCCTTGGTTTATCTAAATCCGCAATTTCAATTTCATGATTGCTGAGCTACGGTCCGGGACTTAAAGTAAGTTAGAGATTTGGTTAATGCCATTCCAGTGGCGTTTATACAAATTGCGTATAAATTAACCACCTGATTCTAAATTAATCCATTAACGAATAAACATAACCCCCTTAATACAAAACGCGTTTTTTTTATGTGATAGGTGGCAGACGAGCTCACGGATCACTTGATAGTAAGCGGTTGGCGCCGCTTATAGACACCTGTAACACCAGTACCTACGCTGTCAACCTTTAATCGCCTATCCCTCCAATTGGGCCTCCGGTACCCTCACTGACTCGACAAAACACAGAGCAGGCGCTGCTTCACGCCGGTGTTTTGTGAGGCCCTGGTATCTATCACTCCGGTCGAGTCAGCCCATTCATGCCGAAGCGTGGTTTTCTCACGGTTATCCATTAATGAATATAATATATTCCCCCTTATTACGAATCGCGATTTAAGAAAAAATCCTGATTGTTTTGGCCTCTTAACATTGCGTGTTGGGACGAGTGCCTTGAGTTTTAATCCTACTAAAGGCGAAAGTTTGTATGGATGTATGGATGTTTGTTACTCTTTCACGTAAAAACTACTGAATGGATTTGAATGAAACTTTACCACAATATAGCTTATACATCAGAATAACACATAGGCTACAATTTTTGAGGTTTCTACGAACCTGAAGTCCACGCGAACGATATCGCGGGCAAAAGCTAGTACGGTAATAAAAATCTATTGCTGTAAATATTCTAATTAAGCATTGTTGCGATCACTTACTTCATTATACTTATATCTAAAGCTTGCAGAGCAGTTTACATTAAACTTAAACTTAGGGAAAGTGCTTTTTAGTAACTTTTAGTTTATGAGAAATTGAAATTCATTTTTCGTACGAGTCTAAAGTATGATGATTACATTTTGAGTTCGATGGCAAAACTAAGAGTACCTATACCTACCTACTGAAGTTACCGAAGTTAGTTATGTAGGTACCTCTAGCTCGTGGCTTCATAGTTCGGGTGGTAATGTGGAAGCGATAAGTTCCATAAGAACAGGATAGTTTCAGTTCCCAACTACTGTCGCAGGTTTGTGAAGTGGTATAAGCCACAAGAGCCTCATATTGAAACTAGGGATTGATAATATATAAATATATGCGCCAGACAATCACACCAATCAACCTGGTCTCATACTAGGGCAACTCCTGTACTATGAGTACCTGTGTATGACGATAGTTACCTGAGAGTGTCAACCCAGAACACCCAGCCCAGACCTAAAAAAATTTAGTACATGTAAGTATTTGAGTATTACATAATATATTTGTGATGCTCTGTTGTCTGATATCAGTAACCCAAGTGCTTAAGCTACTTAGTGTGGAGTCAGGTAAATGTTTGAGTTATGGTGTGATTTATTAATGTTATTCATGTGACAGCTGCGTTTTTTTACACATAAGATTAGGTTAGATTTGACAATTAAAATATTTATTTATCGCTCCAGTTCTTGACTTGTGGCACAGTTCCAAATACGGAACCGATCACTAGCATCTGGCTGCACACAAGAAGGGATATTATTTGCAATAACTTTGGTTCTTGGCCAACGAACACAATGCGTTTGATTATTATTTATCGCTTCAGCTTATGATGCACTCATACATTCCTAAGATAGAATCAATGCCTAGCAAGTTGTGGTGTTTAGCGCGGTACGCCAATTCTCAGGCCGTGAGCATGATCTGTTAGAATTTATACATTTATCGCTTCAGCTCATAACTTGAGGCAAAATTTCCGAGCGGAAAGCGATACACTTAGTTATAGATAAATAAGTTTCTCCAATTTGCGCGATACACCTATTCTCAGCAGCAGGCACGCTATATTTATCGCTTCAGCGTATGAATTGTAGCACAGCTCTCTAGCGGACAGTTATCGCTAGCGCCTGAATACATACGATTTTGCATTTTGCGCGATACGCTAACTGAAATAGCAAGCACAATGCGTTAGAATTGAAACATATCGCTTCAGCTCATGACTTGCGGCCCAGTTCCCGAGTGGAAAGCGATCGCTAGCACCTGGCTGCACAAGTTGCTGTGTTTTGCGCGATACGCCGATTCTTGGGTGGCGAGCACCCGATGCGCTAGAATTTACGATTTGTATCACATGTACTTACCTACCTAAAGTTGTTGAGCTTTAAGTATCTTGGCGTGTAATTCCCGCTTGCGTCCAAAGCTGCCTAGGGTGTGCTTAGACGATGTTTCAGGATTTATGGAGTCTGGTAATACAAGTAACTATTACCACCACTTACCAGTGGCACTGTTGTCAGTGGTACTAGTGTACCACTTACAAGTAACACTGACTAGTTACCACTGACTAGTACTACTGACTAGTACCACTGACTGTACCACTGACACTGATCGGTACCACTGACTAGTACCACTGACTAGTACCATTGACTAGTACTACTGACTAGCACCACTGACTAGCACCACTGACTAGTACCATTGACTAGCACCACTAATTAGTACCACTGACTAGTACCACTGACTAGCCCCACTGACTAGTCTCACTGACTAGTTCCACTGATTAGTCGATTAGTCCCACTACTAGTCCAGATGACTAGTATTTCACCATATTGTGTAATTCCCGCTTGCGTCCAAAGCTGCCTAGGGTGTGCTTAGACGATGATTCAGGATTTATGGAGTCTGGTAATACAAGTAACTATTACCACTTACCAGTGGCACTGTTGTCAGTGGTACTAGTGTACCACTTACAAGTAACACTGACTAGTTACTACTGACTAGTACCACTGACTGTACCACTTACTATTACCACTGACACTGATCGGTACCACTGACTAGTATACTGACTAGTACCACTGACTAGTCCCACGGACTAACACCACTGACTAGTACTACTGACTAGTACCACTGACTGTACCACTTACTATTACCACTGACACTGATCGGTACCACTGACTAGTACATACCACTGACTAGTCCCACTGACTAGTCCCACGGACTAACACCACTGACTAGCACCACTGACTAGTACCACTGACTAGTACCATTGACTAGTACCACTGATTAGTACCACTGACTAGCCCCACTGACTAGTCTCACTGACTAGTCCCACTGATTAGTCCCACTACTAGTCCAGATGACTAGTATTTCACCATATTGTGTAATTCTCGCTGGCGTCCAAAGCTGCCTGGGGTGTGTTTAGACAATGATTCAGGATTTATAGAGCGTGAAAATTAAAGTTGCTCAATTTAAGCATCTGTTGCGAACTCGTAATTAAGGCCTGTACAAATAAAGGCGACATTCGCGCATTGCAAATAAATTATGTTCTCGTAACTTACAATATTTTTCTCAATTAATGTGTTTAGTTTCTGTTCTAAAATCCCTACATAAGTAACAATCCATACTAATATATCAATGCGAAAGTAACTCTGTCTTGTCTGTTGTCTGTTACCTCTTCACGCCCAAAATACTGAACGGATTAAATGAAAGTTGGTATACAGATGGTCTAGATCCTGAGAAAGGACATAGGCTTCTTTTTATCTGCGAAAAAGGGGTTGTAAGGGGTTGAAAGGGGGGTAAAAAGTTATTTTACAACGCGGACATAGTCGCGGGCGGCCGCTAGTATAAATAAATTGGATTAGAGCGGGAAGCAACGTGCCTACAATAACGTAGTTAGCTACATAAAGTAAAAGTACCAAACTATACACTGTCCCACTGCAGGGCAAAGGCCTCCATTATAGCAATCAAGACATCACAACTATGATGGGTTTAGCCCTAATCAGCACGCTTGCCTAATGGGGATTGCTGATCACAAACCCAAGCTATGTTCGAAAAATTTTAAACATACCTACTTATGCTTGATCCTGGAATGAACCTGAAAACTGTGGGAGAGCCACGCTTCGGATAAATGGGCCGGCTCGACCGGAGTGATACCACTGCCTCACAGAAAACCGGCGTGAAGCAGCCCCAGTGCTGTGTTTCGTTCGAGTGAGTGAGGGTACGGAGGAGACCCACCGGGGGGGAAGGGGTTAAAGGTGGCGGCGCACTTTGTAACTCCACTGTGTTGCAATTTATTTATTTATTTTAGTTATTTATTACCTACTTATTGCTTGATCCTGGAATTGAACCCAGGACCTCGGTGTCACGGCCCGACACTTAAGCCACTTGACCAACGAGGCTAATGCCCCGTCTGTCTGTGATAATTCACAGACAAATAAATACTCAATGTAAGAAAAACAGTCTTGAGACTGGAGAGTCGCCGTCTGCCTGCATCCTAATCCCTTTGACCAGGTTAATCTTAGTTTATTATAGCTCTTATCCAGCCTGAAGATACGATTGTGACGATATGGAAGTATGAAATCCAGGTTATGACTATATATCTATACTTCTATACTATTTATAAAGAGCTAACTTCTATTGACAACGACAAGGCTTATAGGTAAACCGAAAACACGAAACGCTTGCGCGATGTAATTGGACACAGCGCCATCTATTGGTTCATCTCTGAATTACGGTCCCGAAGCGAAGTGAGGGCGGGCCACTAGTGTATGTATAATAGAACATAATAGAAAAATGGTATAAGAGACAAGGTATAAATCATCATCCTTTCAGCCAATAGACGCCCGCTGCTGGACATAGGCCTCCCCAATGTTCTCCACACGGATCGGTCCTATGCCACCCGCACCCAAGGAATTCTTGCGAACCGCATTAGATCTTCGGTCCATCTTGTGAGGGGCTTGCCACGGCTGCGACTTCCTATACGCGGGCTCCACTCAAACATCTTTCCGGCCCAATGGCCGTCTGGTCTCCTCACAGTGGGCTATGTCTGCGACCCTATACAAACTACACAATTATGTTATGTACTTAAAATGTTGTATGTAAATGTACCTATGTGAATAAATTAATTTGAATGTGATATGTATCTTTTGCGGATCTTATAATTTCTGATAACGATCACGCAAGGAGATTCCAAAGTATAAATGGACTCACAACTTAGCAAAATCTGGCATGCAAACATATGTATTAACAAAGTAATTAGACACATTTAATTTAATTAATTTATGTATATAAATATGTAATTATTTATTTATTTAAATACACCAACAGCAATTATACACATTAAAAATACAGATAAAAATGCATAGAAAACAAAATATTTTGTTATTTTTGCCAATTATAGTATACACAGCGTTCACAATTAAACAAATTAGGGTTTACTTATAATTAATTTTAAACTTAAATAAACTCTAAACAAACTGGAAATGGACTTGAATGTTAGCTGGAATTACTTAGAGCATTCAACCAAACATTTTCGTCATTCGAAATAAAATTTAATAATTCGCTTCAACGTAAATATTGATTTTCCGTTACTCGTGTTCCTCTTTATCGCAAAACGCAACCATCTTGTTTGACGAATGAACACGTTAATTCGTACTAAGACCCAGCAATCTTATTACATGGATGCACACGTATTTAAATGATTTTGTATAATATTTGTGCGTTAATATTGAGCTTATGTTTATTTAATTATATTCATTTATTTGTTTCAGCTGAGGCCGATGTAACAAGTACCAGTGGGATGATAGTACTACCGCTGACTATCACCACTGACTAGTAACCACTGACAAGGTTCCACTGTAGTTACTGGTACTAGTGTACCACTTTCTAGTACAACTGACCAGTGACAGCTGTAGCCAGTAGTACTGGTGTACTACTTACTAGTGGCTCTGACTTGTCACACTTGATAGTACCACAGAACAGTACCACTGCCTAGTAGGTATCATTGAATTATTAGTATCTTTAGTAAGTATTTTATTGTGTTTGTGTCAATTGTCTGTATATGTGTTGTGGTGTCCAGAGTAATAAATATATATATACATATTTTATGTGATAGGTAGCAGACGAGCTACGACAGAGGATCACCTGATGGTAAGCAATTGCCGCCGTCCATGAACACATGCAACAAGTGCGCTGCTAACCTTTTATCCCCTTCCCGACCGATGGGCCTCCGGTACCCTCACTCATTCGGCGAAACATAGCACAGGAGCTGCTTCACGCCGGTTTTCTGTGAGGCAGTGGTATCACTCCGGTCGGTCCGCTCATTCATGTCGAAGCATGGCTCTCCCACAATTGACTTGAATTCTTGAATAGTCCCATCGGTGGTACGGGGTGTGTGTGTTAATCGGTTATTTAATTTATTCATTAAGGAATACTTAGAACACTATCTCAAAATAACTAAATAGACATCAGGAATTCAAATATATTGGACTAAAATGTTTACTATTCACGTCGAAGGCGCAAAGTTCTCGGAATCCTTATCGTGCCTCAGAATATCGTCCTATCTCAATTACTCCAGGCTAGTGACTTGTTTAACTGAGATTATTTTACTACAGCGACCCGCGGAGACGGCTAATTGCATGAATTAGTCGAGTGTAATCTTCGTCAGCAACTGGAGAAGGCTAGCGATGGGGGAGGAAAAATTTGTCAGTTTGAATTATTGTACGTCGTTCTTCATCTTGTGTGAACTTTGTATACTTAAATGTGCAGTCGGCAACTCGTTTTTTTATGTGATAGATGGCATAGAAGGCAGAAATAGAAATAGAAATAGAAAAATCTTTATTCAAGTTAGGTCCATACAGAACACTTATGAATGTCAAAACATAATATAATCTACCACTGGTTCGGAACGTCGATTTCTACTGAGAAGACAAAGAAGGATCAACTGATGGTAAGCGATTGCCGCCGCCCATAGACACCTGCAACATCAGTAGAGTCACAGTGCTCTGCCAATCTTTCACCCGCTTTCCCTCAATTGGGCCACCCTAACTCACTCGACGCAACACAGCGTCGGCGCTGCTTCACACCGGTCTTCTGTGAGGTTGTGGTATCACTCCGGTGGAGCCGGCCCATTCATGCTCCTTATTAAAGGTATAGATTGTAAAACAGGCCCTTAGCATGGAAAGATTAAAGTTTCGGTAGGTATTTAAACAGTTTTCTTAAACTGTTTCTACGCTACGGTCCCAATTTTCGTTTCTAGTCTATTGCCGGACTAAATTAAGTCTACAAAGAAAATGGCTTTGTTCATCGAACACACGGCTCGTTTCCATTATACCTTTTCGTATAAATTACTTTTATTTACCGACGGCTCGGGTTCGAATCCTACGGGGGAAATACTTTACGGGCTTTTCGATCAGGGCATTGTATGCTTGAATCACTCGAGGAAAGAAAAATGTTCCGCTGTTTTGGAGGGCAAGGCTTAGCCCTAAGGGTAATCGATGAGGTTAGAGAGATACTTAGGTAAAGACCTTCAATGTTACAACTGATCTAAAAGTTTTATTATGGGCATAAGAACCAAGAAATGTACGTACAACCACACATCAAAGTACACAAACTGTCCAATTTCTTCAATGGATTGTCATCTTACTGTCAAACATATTAAGTTGAATATCAATAGAGGAAATTAGACAGGTTGTGGTAACCTGATGTGTGGCTGTCTGTACAACAAATATACTTAATGAATCCTCCAGCGATACTGCGGCGGCCAATCTTAAACGATCAGTCACGTACGCAGGATTTTTATTATAGTGCTAAAATGTTTACGCGAATCACAGGTGCACTCTTTATTTCCTTACCTTCTTAATTTCATGGGACACCAGTTTGACACGACCAAAAAAGGTTGGGCGCAGGACCAACGGTTTAAGGCGATACAACGTTTTATGAAGATTTGAAGAGACTCCACTCCACCCATTTCCCCCGCACACACGATGCAACACTCGTCAGTTTGTCACCAAAACTATCGAACAAAACTCACCAAATCGTGTTTTTTACACTTGTCATCATCATCATCATTTCAGCTCATAGACGTCCACTGCTGGACATAAGCTTCCCCCCAACATTCTCCAAACAGGTCCTGTGCCACCCGCATCCAAGGGACTCCCGCGACCTTCCCTAGATCATCGGTCCATCTGGTGGGAGGCCTGCCACGGCTGCGGCCTCCACTCAATGACCTTTCCACCCCAACGGCCGTGTGATCTACTCGCAATATGCCCCGCCATTGCCACTTAAACCACGCAATTCTATGGGCTGTTTATTATCGCTAGTTACTTAATAAACTCGCTGATAACCAATGGAAACACAGCGAATACCTCGCGTGCGGCGCTACCGCAATTTAGGGGCTGCTATGCACTTTTGGCGGCTAACTCTGTGTACAGGAGATTGGAGGCTTTCCGAAATGCTGCGGTGTTCAGCAAAGCGGCTTCATCAAACTTCATCTCCGACAGGCCATTTAAATTAAGCTAGTTTTAGACAGTGCTGCTGGTTTGGGCAGTCAAAGAGAGTCTTTAACGCGTTAATGGGAAAAGGTACCTACCTAAAGAAAAATATATTTGTATTTACATAACACATGTGTTAGATTACATAGCATAGCATGGATTGGTACACTTTTTTTACGGATCACCTGATGTGTAGTAGAGTCATACCTAAGTGCGCTTTCAAGCTTTTTACCCTTTTTCCTGCTTTATTGGGCTCACCTGAGCGTAATATAGAGCAGGCGTTTCTGTGTAGCCTTCTGTGGTGTCATGACATAATGACATTTACTAAATAAATACACATCTATCATCATTTCAGCCAATAGACGTCCACTGCTGGATGGACTGCTGGCCCCAATGTTCGCCACACAGGTCGGTCCTGTGCCACCTGCATCCAAGACTCGAGTAACCTTCATTAGATCGTCGGTTCACCTTGTGGGGGGGGGGCTAATGCTAAGTGTTTGAGAACAAATTAAATAGCGAAATTAGGTACCTAAATACTATTCTCAGCACTGGCACAGCTCTGCATATAGCAACTTGTCAACTATTTCCCAGTTTGCTATCTAGAGCATATCGCATTTTCCCATGCATTTTTATTTCATGACATTTTTTCAAAAGGTTCCCAGAATTTTCGGAAACAGGCAAATAGAAGAGCCATTTTTCGACGCAGTTTCCGTTTCAAATTGGACGCATGCACTCGTTTTTAAAATTTTTAGTGAACGACAGTCATTGCATTACGGAGTGAAGGGACGTGCAAAGTCGTGCGGTCAGTTGAGAATCAGCGACAATTTTCGTGCACTCGATATTGAAGTCGAATTAGTTTGTATTTAGGTTTCTATTTGTATGACTGGCCGGATGGCGCATTTGGTAGCGACCTTGCCTCATACACCAAAGGTCGTGGGCTCGATCCCCACCCTGTACAGATTCGTGTGATGAACACTTGTTTTTCTTCAATGTCTGGGTGTTAATAGGCATTTAAGTATTATATATGGTGATCCTCTGTTGTTTAATATATCTGTAACACTAGTGCTTAAGCTACTTAGTACGGAGTCAGGTCAATGTATGAGATATTGTGTTGTATGGACGAATACTATCCTCCAATATTCACATCACAATCTAACAATATGTTAAAATCGGTAAATCAAATATGCTACCAATCCGTAGCAGGATAGCTACGATACTTCGTAGTCATATTTGTAGCTGTTGCTACAAGGTTAGTACTACGAGTCTACGAACTTTCCATAGCAGCGTTCTCGTGGTACGTACAGGGGTTGCCCTAGTTTGAGACCAGGTTATTTGGTGTGATTGTCTGGTCTGGCGCATTTATCATTTATTTATCTACTAGGCCTGCCCTCACTTCGCTTCGGGACCGTAATTCAGAAATGAACCAATAGATGAGCTGTGCTCAATTACATCGCGAAAGCGTTTCGTGTTTTCGGTTTACCTATAAGCCTTGTCGTTGTCTATAGAAGTTGTCTCTTTATAAATGGTATAGATGTATATCTATATTGTATAAGTAGTATCAGTAGTATTACTGATACTACTACTATACCTACTTGAGACAGACGTCAGAAAATTTTGTTTGTATTAGTTCCGAAACATACATTGGTATGTTCGGTTCGACATTCGGCGCCATCTATTGAGATGGCGCCGAATGTCGATTACCTCGCGCATGTTTCGCACTTTCAATATGCTTATAAGCCTTGTCTTTAAGAAGTTACTTGTTTATAAATAGTAAAGATTTATTAATGATACTTGTTACATTGTGTATTGTGTAGTAGTGCAAATGTTACATTATTCAATTCACAGACTTCCTCAGTCGGAGGTGAGGCGCCGTATAACCCTATTAGGGCCAAAACAATGCATGTGCACAAAGCCTGCGATTGCCCAATAGCCGTTTACTCGGCAGCAATCGAATGTACCAATAGAACTATACCAGATAATTACACGCTGCAACGAGTCACAGTGAAGTGGGCTACAGAGAAGCAACTTCTCTATTTTCTTCTTCTTCAATATTTTTTTATGTAATAGTGTGGCAGGAGATCTAAGGTCACTGACATAGTCCAAAGAATTGTGTGGCTGAAGTGGCAGTGGGCAGGGCACATTGCGAGGAGAACAGACAGCCGTTGGGGTGGAAAGGTCCTTGAGTGGAGGCCACGTGCAGGAGGCCGCAGCCGTGGCAGGCCTCCTACCAGGTGGACCGACGATCTGGTGAAGGTCGCGGGAGCCAATTGGATGCGGGTGGCACAGGACCGATCTGTGTGGAGAACTTTGGGGGAGGCCTATGTCCAGCAGTGGACGTCTATTGGCTGAATTGATGATGATGAGTGTGGTAATAGGTGGACGAGTGGTTCACTCCCGCATAGAACATTACCAACACCGCTGCTTGAAAATATTACTTATAATTTCTAATAGTGTTAAAATTAACTCATGACATTTCTAAGCCTATTATGAAAAAGAATTCTTACCATTGTACTATACCCTAACACCATTTCTGCATTACCATATTTTAAAGAAATAAACGATTCTGATTCTGATTCTGCTGTCACACCGCGTGATGCTGCTTAAATCATCTGCTAAAAATGTGAAGGCCTGTGATGAGGTGGCAGACGAGAGAGAGAGAAAGCAGCAGGCTGTTAGGAGAGGCCTTCTGCAACACCAGTAGGCACAAGTGCGCTGCCAAGATTTAGCCTGCCTGCTTTAAGCAATGCCTGCGCTGTGTTTCGTCGAGTGTGTGAGGGCACCGGAGGCCCAACTGGGGGGAAAGAGGGTAATAAATTGGCAGCGCACTTGCGACTCTACTGGTGTTGCAGGTGTATATGGGCGGCGGCAATCGCTTATCATCGTAATTCGTCTGCATACATAAAAAAAAAATATGCTAGCACCATACAATTTAAAAACTTCTTCACTGCTTACCCTTTTTTTTTTTTTGGTGACGAAGGGGAAAATGCCGCCGGTTCGTAAGGAGCCGACGTCGGCTAGCGCCGCCTTATGCACACGCGGCCGCTGGGAGGCGGCCGGGTAGTATGGGGCTCTCCTCTGGGCTGGGCCTCTGCTAATCAGAGGCCGTCCAGAGGCATACCCACTAAAAACCCCTACGACATTTCCCGGCAAGTCCAGGCTCGGGGTGGGAAAGCGGGAAATAGGACGAACCTCATCGCCGCAGACCCACCCATGGATTGCGGGGCGCGCTAGTACGGCCCCACTCCAGTCCTCCGGGGCTGCAAAGCGCGCAGCCCCCAGGGCCTCTCCCACGGCCCTCGTAACGCACCCTCCCGAGGGGGCACCCATACTACTGGCTGCAGTGCAGGCATCGTCGAGGGGGAGACTGCGGGGACCCTTCCCCACTCATACACTGCTGGAGGCAGCGCAGAGCGGGTTGGGGAAACAAACCCCGCAGCTTCAAAACGAAGCCGCCCGAGATCCCAACTCCGCTGGATGCGGAGCCTGGAAAACGGGCAACACCAACCTGCCGCCGTAATCCGCTGGCTGCGACCTTGCGGCGCAGGTCTCCTAAACGGGCCTTTCGGCCACTGTGCCCGGAGGCACTCCACTCTAGGGAGGTCCAAGGACAAAGGAAGGCCCCTGCCTCTCCGCTGAGTGCGATGGTGGGACATACGACCTTAGGGTGCGCTAGCCCATGGCCCTGCCTCCCCACCAATCACACGAGCGGAGCCTTAAGAGGCCGGTCCTCACACCCTCGGCGGACAATGAAGGCCCTGTAGGAAAATGCGCTTCAGCGCGATCACACGCCAGGGCCGGTCCGCCGGAAAGTGTGCGTCCGTCGGCCGTCAGGTAGCAATCCACCATAGTGAGATTACTACCCGCCGTTGCCCGGGGAACACCGGACCCCACGGTAAACTTTTCTACCTGATACCAACCGCGGCTGGAATCAGGGCAGAACTGATTACCAGCGGGGCCACTCGTGGAGGTCGACGCACCTTAGCTCCCCTTCACTGCTTACCCTGTACTGTGGAGATTAATCTATATATAAGTTAACATCGGTTTATGTAGCAGTTGAGAATGGGTTTCCGATTGTAAGCCCCGCTGTAATAATTAGGTGCTTGCTTATTTCAACCAAATCAAACGATACTACGATCAAACGATACTAATACTAGATGGATTTTGAGGGCTGGTACTTTAGCGGTTAAAGTTACGGGAAAACGGTTATAGAATACTATCAATTACATCTTTCATCTCTTCTCGGTGGGTTGTTCACGGCGTTCAAAGTCGTCTCTTAGAAGCCGTGGGAACATAAGTCCATTCTCTCCTCACGTCATCATCACTTCGGCAGCTACACAGCAAGCCAGCTTCACGCCAGCCTAATGGAACCGTCACAGATTCTCTTCGTGGCCTGGTCTCCTCGGCCAACTGTACTTGCACTCACCAGGGCATCTCCAGCCCCATGACGAGCTAAGCTACTCTTCTAGCCAATACCACCCGGCTTCGGCGGAAGATCATTCCTTTTCATGGGGAACATTTCACGCCCCATAGTTCAATTTGGTCGCAGTGTCCACTCGGAAACGAACGCTCTCAGACCTATAAATGACAACAGATTGCTTACATGGTGTACGGTGGCCTGCACATCAAGTTACTAACAATCTGTCAAATTTCTTCAATCGAACCTCACTTTTATGTCAAACGTGTTTGGTTCAATATCAACTGAGGAAATTTGACAGATTGTAGTAACTTGATGTGCTGGCCACTGTACATCTGCGAATGTATCTTTATATACCAGCATGTACTTATGTGTGTATGTGTATGTAGGTACCTGACATGAAAGTCAAGTCCAAAAAAAACTAGTAAAAAAGAAAGACGATATTCCGATCCACAAATTCCCAGACGCGTTTTAGCCGTAAATAAAATAGGTAAGGGTTGGCGACGAGTTTTTTGGGCCATTCCTTGTAGGTGACGTGAAGTAGGCACTTAGCTCGACCTTGCCCTCGAAGGGCTAAGATTAGGAAAGTATTTGTGCAGGCGCGTATGTCGCAGGGCTTTTAACAATAGTAATAATATAAGAGAAAATATATGTTCCCTACGAAATATTCTTTTTATATTTTGATAAGAACAGGTCTTATGTATCTTTTTTACGTATCATTTATAATTGAGCCCTTGGCCATGACTACATAGTCAGGCACGGGTAAATGCTAACATGATGTACCTGAAAACAGACTTAGCATTACAGACTTAGCACCAAGTAAATTGGATTTTTCAAGATGCAATACAATATTTCTAACACGCGACAAGTAACAATAATGTTAATTATTGCTAAAAACGGCCACTTTTAGCAATAATTGACAAATGTTGGCCATTGGTTCTTATTTACCAATATTTTGATAGAGTATCAATATTGTTTACTGTATCGAGATTAGTCAAATACCCAAGGCGGAGTGAGAGGTCATCTTGATGGTCCTCAATAAAAAAAAACATCGCCGTAATAATTTTAAGTATTAAATAATATGTTATATCGTTTGACAAAATTTGTTGGTAAAATGGAAAGGGCGACTGATACCTACATACATGTAGATAAGATGCAGACCAGACCAGGACCAGTAAGATTTTAGCGTTGCGGTTTTAGTACTAATCCTGCAACATACAGCCTATTTACAAACCCAGGTAATCCCTTGTCCTAGGAGGGCAACTAATATTATAAATAAATAAATTCACACAACATCTCATATATTGACCTGACTCCGTATTAAGTAGCTTAAGCACTTGTGTTACAGATATCAGACAACAGATGAAACATAAATATTAACCTCTTGCCATGTTCCCTGGTTATCTGGGGTCGGCGCAGTGCTCTTTTCCATTCATCTCTATCACACATTGTCGAATCATCCAGCCTTCTTTCACATAATCAATCCATCACCTTCGTTCTTTCACCTTACTTATATTCCATACGTATACATTTCTCTTCTTATTACATGTTTATGATTGACGTTGTATGGTACGGTGACAGTCATTTGAATTTCAAGAAAATAATCTCACTGCGGGTGGCACAGGACTGATCTATGTGGAGAACTTTGGGGGAGGCATATGTCCAGAAGTGAACGTCTATTGGCTGAAATGATGGTGATAATGATGATAATCTCATAATTTTATACTCGTATAAAGCTATACTTATACAAAATAATAGAAATGTTTTTTTTTGTGTTTACAGCGAACTGTAATATTTAAATGTCTCAAATTTTGGTAAAATTGTAATCAATAAACCTCAAGTGGATCGAACAATAACGGTATCAAGTGCCCGCTTTTTCCTGGCTTTTTTTTCGTTTTCTCCGTATTTAGTTCTTCGCTTCGCAGCTTATCAGACTATCGCCCACCTAGGACAAAATGTTAGCGGTTCACAGCGGTTGGGCGGTGTAGCGCAAACATTGATATGTTTACAAACTTTCAAACCCAGGCTTAGTAAATTTACCCGGCCATTTACTGCTAATATCTACGATGGGCGACAGGGGGAGGTTTGTATGTACAAGGTATTATGAGGTGGAAAACTGAAAGGCAGTAAGAATAATATGTAAGTACAAGCTTAGAGGCTGAGACCTCTCTTAGTCTTGGTATTATGAAATTCATTTTACAAATTTTGCTCTCGTACCGCGTTTTGTGTAGTGTTTGTATAAAATAAAGATTACATTGCTTAATCTAAACGTTGTGCCAGTTTATGTACTATACTTATTTTTCATCATCAGAACTCTCTCTCTTGTCTTAGTTTTTTTTTATGTTATAGGTAGCAGACGAGCAGGCGGATCACCTTATGGTAAGCAAATGCCGCCGCTCATAGACACTTGCAACACGAGTTACAAGTGTGCTGCCAACCCTTTATCCCCTTCCCCCCGGGTGGGCCTCCGATACCCTCACTCACTCAGCGAAACACAGCACCGGGGCAGCTTCACGCCGGTTTTCTGTGTGGCAATGGTATCACTCCGGTCGAGCCGGCCCATTCGACCCATCGAAGCGTGGCTCTCCCACATTAGTGTGTGATTCCCGGTTGCCTCCATCATAGCTATTAAGTACTTTAAAAGGTGGAAGAGGCCGATATTTAGAAGTGGTTCACTAATAGCGAAGATGATGATGGTAGCTAGTATCCGTGCCTTGGTAACTAGGTTTGATTGAACCCCAAAGTCTGTGGATTGTAATTAATTTACTCAATAAAAGAAGATGGTTCCCTTTGCCGGAGAGCTCAGGTCAACGCGCCCCCAATCAGGCCGACTCCTGCTAAACAAATTACGACTTGGCCAATCGTACAAGTTTTCCTCGTGTATTTGATTACAGGTGCGAGAGCAATTAAGGCGAAGGGCGAGGCGCACTAGCGACGCCAATATATTTAAATGTGTTTTTTAGATTTTCGCGTTCCATTATTTTTTTTTATCAAGCCTACACTTCACAATTGGGAAGTGAAGTGACGCCCCATTGGTCTAGTGGTTTAAGTACCGGGTCCGGTGATCTTGGGGTCCCGGGTTCTATTCCTGGGTCGGGCAAAGGTATGATTCGATTTTTTCGAACATACGAGTATTTTACATACGAGTAGGTTTGTGATCACCAATTCGAAATAGGCAAGCGTAGTGATTAAGCCTAATCCTATCATAGTAGTGATAACTTGATTTCTATGATGGAGGCTTTTGGCCAGCAATGGGACAGTGTAGGCTTAAAAGTATCTACCTATGAGGTACTGTGCCACTCCACACTGAGGTACTGTCTCCCAAACTTCTCCATCGGTCTATGTCAGAAGCCAGCGCTTGTCAATCCTACTAAACTATTAATTATTTATAGACGGGAATTAACGCGACGTTAATTTTTCACGACGTCATCGAATGTGCTTTGTAATAAATACGATTAAATAAGTAAGTGTTTGCAAAGAATCTGAGATTGCGAAATTGTTAAGAATCCGGTTTAGTAGCTAACAATTTAAATTAATTGGCATCGCTAGTGTGCTCTACACGGCGCCTTAAGAGGATTCACCGCAATAAGCCGAATTCAGAATTTTGAGTGCCACTTCCGAGAATCCATTGTTCAAGAGCCGAGATCAAAGTATGAGTTTTCTAATAAAATATCTTGGTTAGTGAGGTGTGCTATGTTTACAATATAAGGAGGAAATATATTTTCAGCTGTTTTTTTTCGTAGGAAAAGCTTTGTTACCTTCAATAATAAGACAATTTTGGATAAAATCTTTGTATTTCGATGCGATTGGATAAGATAAAAGATATATTTACTTGCTTATAACACAAGACACACCACATTACAGGCATTAACAACACAAGCACTGACAAACTTTAAGGGGGAAAGGGGCTTGTGACTCTACTGGTGTTGCAGGTGTCTATGGGCGGCAGCTATCGCTTACCATCAGGTGATCCATCTGCTCGTCTGCCACCTATAAAAAATATAACGGCGATTTGAAGACGCAATTCCACCAATTTTTATCCGAAATAAAACTAAGATACAATGATATGAGTCGTATGGTGTGACAGCGTAATTCCATAGATTTATTCTCAAGATTGATCGAATGGCCTAAGACACACTATCGATCATACACGTCATATTAGTAGGTCCTATCCTTGTATTTGTTCTTACAAGAACCTACTTTTTGTCCCATTCAAACATTTTCAAACAAACGGACGGAGGCATTTTTTCATTAAACTTAAGCGATCGACCTCGGATTAACTTCGGATTGAATTGACCAAGTTGAATAATTTGACCCTCGGGCTCTCAAGCCCTATAGGTATTACAGCCCTTATTAGTACTGTACAGTGCAAAAACTCCCAGTAGATAGGTAGATAGATAATTTTATTATTCTTTATATATTCTTGATGTATAATCCACAAAGAACACAAAAGTGGACACGTTTTGACAGGCTGTATAGAATAACATGGCTTTAAAGAAAATTAAAAAATAATATGTAAGTGTTATAAAAATGAAAAATAAAGGTTCGATTTTTATATTTAATTGGCGCGACAACAAGTCATTTCATCATACTTCCAAAAAAAGCTAGTTTTTTTTCTTAATTTAACGAATTATTATAGATAAATTATTGTTGTGTGAAATATCACACAACATTAGGTGGTAGGTATTGAAACACTCACGAGTGCTATTAACTAATGTCGCTTGTATTTTATTAACCTCAAATGTGGCAGTTACAATCAAACTACAGTTCTCTTTTTTGAAGTCGATTAATAAAAGCAAATGAATAAGAAAATCCATCCCAGTCATGATATAACGGGTACCCAACATTGGATCCAATTATGTCAGAATAACACTTAAATTGTATCCATTGATGCGTGTAATCCCACCCTCGATGGTTTATGGGTTCTCAGTAGCTCTCTTAATAAAGCTCGGCTCCTATAGGCTTTGATATTGGGAAGCGTTTTTGCTGGGAATTCTTTAGCCGTGGCGATGTTTTCATGCTGATAAGAGTTATAATACTGGACAATATGGATTTTCATTGATAATTTTTCTTAATAATATATTGAAACGATATCACATACATTGTCCTGGTCCCAACCTAAGGTCCTTTGAGCTATGGCAACTAGATACAACGAAGGAACCACAAGTACCCAGACCCAACAAAAATATCTGTTTCTTAGGTCGGCAAATGAAGACGAATATCTGTTTCTTAGATCCGCTAGCGCACAATTTTGAAGATAACATCATTAATTCCATGATAGATATTCCCATAGTAACTAATTAAACACCCCCGGTGTTAAGCGCTAATACTAATGCATAATAACAATGCGCAAAAGAATTTAAAAAATAGTTAAGTGTGAACATACTTGTATAACTCGAGATTGAAGTGCTTAATCTTGACATGCACAAATAGACCTTAACATTTTCTATTCGTTTATCCGTTCATATTAATTGTAATTTGGTTCAGTGGTTTATGTTCTGGTCCGAGATCTCGGGGTCCCACGCCAGGTTTCCGGGCGGAGTAAAAAGTATGTTTCGAATTTTCGAACATAGCTCGGGTCTGTGATCACCAAATCTGCATTAGGCAAGCGTGGCGATTAAAGCTAATCCCATTTTATTAGCGATGTAGGCTTTGCCCTGCAGTGGGACAGTTTATAGGCTGTACAAGCATATTGTAATTGGTTGTTCAAGATTCGTAGGCATAGTCATTATCCTTAACGATGATCTAATCTGCTTCGTAATAACAGGATATCCTATCGATGGGCAGTCTCTGATAGAGTCACCGGACGCACCAAAAATAGATAAAACCTAAAAGAGTCTTAATATTTATTTACTGACATCAAAAAAGGAGGAAGTTCTATGTTCGATTTCTATATTCCTTCTTATTATTTGTCATGTTAATAGTTTTAGCGAAAGTAAAGTGAATAAAATATTATTTTTCCTTGAAGTTACTTTTAAAATTTTTCTTGATCTTTCATCTTTTGATTAACTCGTATGGTCTTAATCAGGGTATTTAACCCGGTGTTTTTGGGGCTTTTCAAACTAAAAATAAAAACCAAGTTAATCATAATAATTTTCTTACTTATATTTCGTTTTTTTGTGCAGACGAGCAGACGGATCACCATCAGGTCCGTCTGCTACCTTCCATCAGGCTACCATCGCGGTTAGCGGATGTCGCCGCCCATAGGCACTTGCAACCCCAGTACAGTCACAAGTGCGCTGTCACAAAATATAAAGCACCACATTAATCCCAAAGATATTGTAATATAAGAACTAGATGGCGTACTCATTACTTGCATTCGAGCCTCGTGAGATGTCTATAACTTGATTGGCGTCCTACTCTAATAAGGTGACCACACGATTTAGATTTTCGATTACAATTATTGTTTGTCAAACTCAGTCCACCTACGTGGAAGTCGGACATCGCTTTCTCTAGGAAACTCGTGAAGCCCATTCAAACTAGAAGGGCTAGCACGAACGTTTCAAAGTATCGTTTGAGTATTTATGAGCAATTTTGTATGAAAAAAACACAAGTTCCAAATTAAAATTCCTTTATTATGTATACGTACGATACGAAGAGACTACCGACTTTTCGAAAAGTTTGTGCTAGCCCCTATTAGATTTTCTATTTACCTACCTATAATAATACACTCTGCGGCACATTTAACCGGCCATAGCGTATTATTCATACAAACGTACATACTTTACGATTTGAAGGTTCTATGGAGCAAAAATATTGACTAAAATTTAATTTTTTTCACAAACTCTTGGGGAAACTGGGGGACATTGGATCCCCATTGTTAGTTCTATAAAACAAAACGTACATAGGTAGGCAATTTTGTTAACTACCTACTGTTCCTCATTATTTGATTATTATATTTATTAGTGCTTCATATTATATATTTTTTTGCATTTTCCCAGAACTTTCCAAAAGGATCAAGTGTCCCCTATTCTGGGAGACTTGATCCCAGTAACAGGTAGACTAGATCTTAGGGGATCAAATCTCTCTAATGCAAATTTGAAATAAATGAAAACCCGGTGTCTTTATAAAAGCATTATTTAATTTAACAAAATATTAAATTTATATTGCTTTACATGTCTCACTCAAGTATTAATTTTATGAGCATTGAGTCACAGTCTTAGAAGAAATTTTACATTTTCATAAATATAAAATACAGCTTTGAAAATTTACATTTTATTGCATTAGCACTATAGGTATGCGAATGCACTATCTATATGAACTGATCATCATCTAAAGGTTGGACTTACATTAGAAACGTTTGAAAATCACTTGTTCAGTATTTTTTCCCGGTATGACGGTAAGCCACCTTTTTTTTTAATTTCTTCATTCTTTGGAAATCTGAAACAGTAAAAATCCAGTCTTTAGATGACAAGCGAAATGGACACCCTACTCAATGCAAAAATAAAACTTTGACTAAACACTTACTTATGAAAAGATACACCGCAACCTTAATATGATTCACTTTTGCATCCTATCACACAACAAGTGAGAACCATTATTAAATAATAAGCACAATTTTTACACTTTATTTTTGTCGTCACAATAATACAATCTTTCAAATTATTTTTGCCGCCGCCATAATGGTGATGTCCAGACGCCAAGTGTTGCATATTTATTATAATTAAAACTACCATATCACCGACTTTTACATAAAACTAGTCGTTTATCATGGTTTAAAATTAAAAAAAATAAAAAAGACATTATTAATTCCAACGTATCATTCCTTTAAATTATTTAATATTTTGAAAGTTCCCCAGAAGAAGAAATATAAACTTTGCGTAAGTTATACCACAAAGGTTTTTTTTTTATGATGGCAACCCTTTAGACAAGGACATATTCCTGTCGATCGCCATCTCGCTCGGCTCCGATTTTCTGTAAAGCGATTTGGCATTTCAAGTAATCTTTATTCTCATTGCATAGAATCGAAATTAACATTGCATTCATTTTCATAGTACACCATCTTGTTATAGTGTAAAATCTTTGATTAATCCTAACTTATGACATAAGATTGTCGAACTGTCGAGGTCTGTGGTAGAGGCCGCGCGCTTATGTACTCATGCCGGGCAACAACCCTAGCATATGTCAACGAACTCTTCTAAATTCAAAATTAAGGCTGAGTCTCCTTACTGTGTCCTTCATATTTATAGCGCTGTCATACTTTAACCCCCTTTCCCCCCAATTGGGCCTTCGGACTACTTTAGAACCAAAATAATGTAGTGGTAAAAGAGTTCTAAAAATTAAGATGACCCAAAGGATACACTAATATGCGTTGACCCCAACAGATTTTGATTGGTTAATATAAACTAGAAGATGATTGAATACGTTGGGAAATCAAGTGTTTCCGAAGATGTATGAGCATAAAATGGGAATAAAACAAAACGTTACGACCGAGACGGGATCCGAGACTGTATAAAATTAATGTGCTCGGGGATTTTGTTCGTTATGAGGAATTTATAGCTATCGGAGGGTAATCCGAAGTAAGACTCAATCGGAATTTCAATTTGATTAGGTACCACGTTTATCCGGCTGCGTATGTACGCTGTCTTCGATTACTCACATCATAAAGCAAAGTTAATTTCAATTTGATAATCGTTATAATTAGTGATATTTTTTTTGTGTGATATGTATGTGTGTGTATGTGATAGGTAGCAGACGAGCAGGCGGATCACCTGATGGTAACCAATTGCCGCCGCTCAGGGACACTTGCAACACCAGTGGAGTTACAAGTGCGCCAACCTTTTATCCCCTTCCCCCCCGGGTGGGCCCGTACCCTCACTCACTCAACACAGCACAGGGGCTGCTTCACGCCGGTTTTGTGTGAGGCAGTGGTATCACTCCGGTCGAGCCGGCCCATTCATGCCGAAGCGTGGCTCTCCCACAGTTAAAATAAGATATTATTAAGATATGGGGATAAGGTTGTGTTTGTTCAGTGTCTGGGCATATTTAAGTATGACATTTGTGATCCCCTGTTGACCGATATCTGTAACATAAGTGCTTAAGCTACTTAGTACGGAGTCTGGTCAATGTAAGAGATGTTGTGTGAATTTATTTATTTAGAATACGAGTTGCGGACCCCTTAAAACCTTAACACTCCTTTTTTGATGAACCTCATACTGTAGTCTCTCGGGAAAACTTCATTAGTTAGTACTTGATCACTTTTTAGGGTTCCGTAGCTAAGTGATAATAAACGGAAACCTTTAGAATTTTTTCCACTAGACAAAATTCAAGATTTAAAAATTCTTTATTCAGTTTAAGTACGTATTGTAATATTTTGTAATCTACCGCAGACACACCATTTTTTTTCCTGGATAAACTGGTCTGAACGAAATTTAGTAAGCAGTATTTTAATACGTCATCAATCGTAATCAAGAATTTTACTTCAATCAACTTAAAAATGGAATGAATGAATGAATATGCTTTATATTGCACACAAAACAGAGGTATAAAACTTAAAACTAGTTATTACAGGAGTAATGTACAACAAAGGCGGCCTTATCACTATGAGCGATCTCTTCCAGGCAACATTTGGGTAAAGGACACTTGATCAAGGTGAGGATCTTAGGATTTATTTATTTAGGACAACCAACAACCACGGCATGCAAAGTAACTAGGTACATGTTACTTGCTGCTACGAAATCCTGCAGGCCGAGTCCGACTCGCCAGAGGCGTAGGTGATGTAGACTACCGCCCACGGCCTCGCAGTACAAGGAGCCTCGCGCCTTCAATGCGACTCACACTTGGTCGCTTTATACTTATTTCGTTCTAAAACAACCGACCGCAATGAGGAACGGCGGTGCACCTCTCACCTCGAACTTTTAATTGTAAAGTTGGAATCAATTTAAGAGAGCATATCTTGCCGCGCCGCCGCAGGCGCATGAATGACTTCGTTAGAGCTCGCGTTCTCGCCCACGAGCTGCGAACATTCAGAATGGAATCAAATTTAATAATAATGCATCAAAAAGGCTGAAAAGCGGAAATAAGTAGTCCCCTGTCAATCCTTAGTTTACTAAAGACTAAGTAAATATTGCACTTAAAAAAATCATCGGAGGGTTCAGGTGGGACTCGAATCCACAACCTTCTACAGACCGGGCAGATATGCTATCCACTTTACACCATCCGAACCCCTTACTAAGCCGACGAATTTCGTAAGTGCCTTAACTCGCCATGAGCTGACGATAGTCTCATCAATATTGTAGCTACCACTGCGTTGAATATCTTGACGATAAGCTCAAATACTATTCCATTAGTGACTATTATTTTCTAAGACCTTGCTGACGTGCAACCTACAAATACGTCTGCCTCTCTCTTCCACTCACACTTACACTTGCTATGCCTGATGCATTAACTAAAAGCCAAGAGATAGGATAATATGACATCAAAGGAAAGTAATTGTGAATTGGAAAGTGCTTGTACCTATTTAAATTATGTTTGATTGTACGGGAATCGAACCGGCACAAATAAAAAAATAAATATATTTTTTTCAACAAACGATGCAGTTGATAGTAATAAAAACTCTCTAAACCCTAAAAAATACTTGAACCCGCTTGTGACCGGTTCGGTACGAATGAGTAAGCAAGTAAGTAAGAGTGGTAAGTTACTATAAACATATTCATCAAAACTAAATTAACGCGTCCATATTTCGCACATCGCAATTTTTTACCACCTTCGCTGGGTTTCAGCGGGCAAAGTTAAATTGATCATTCGAAAGTCGCATAATGGCCACTAGAAATGTTTCTAAGGACCTTAAGTGGGAACCAATAATACAGTCTTTGTAGAGCCCGCTTTGTGCTGGCTCCTTTTGCTAGAGCTTGTTATTGAGGCCGAGTTTTGCGGGAAACTTGGTCTGTGGCTCTGGGAGTCTTGTAAGAGTTATATTACTTGCTATTATTTTGCAAAGTAGGTATTTTTCATTATTTTGATATTGACTTCACTTTTATTTAAGTGTTAAGTTGATGATTACTCTGTTGTCCGATATAGGTATATCACTTGTGCCTTAACTACTTAGTGTGTAATCTGGTTGATTTAAGAGAAGTGGTAACCGGGGGAATTTTATGGTGCTAGGCTCAGCGCCATGGTCCCATGACATCCCCCGCGAAGGACGATGGGAAAGTCCCAGGGGTTTTTGTCGGTATACTGCGTTGTCATGCGGGGGAAGACCGACATAACCTTGCACCCGCGTAACGCATTTCCCCTGGGTTACCAAAAAACAGAGAAGTTGTAAAAAAAATTGCAATGCTTTGTCTTTTACCTACTGACAAAAGTAGCAAGTAGTAATAAGAATACTAACTAAAAAAGTGTGCGTTTTTGTTGTTCGAAATATATTATTTTTTTATTTATGTCGTGTGTTCTTAGGTAAAAGAGTGATACTTATGTAATCTTAGTTTTCCACGTAGGCGAAATCAAACAAGCGCGTTCAACTCAGTATTCCTCTAATCACAAACTTTTTATCCCTAAGCTTAACAACTTTTTCAAAAGATTTTTATCACTCGTTTTTCCCTTTTTTACAACAGTTAATGTCATCGAGAAAAAAAACCCACAGACTAAAAAATTGACACATATTCATAGATTATATTACATTGTCGTCACAGACTAAATAAAAAAATTAAAAAGGTTATGTTGCCAACACGGCCCTCCTGCAAGGTGCATGTCCCCAGGCACCCCTTGCTTTCTTCAAGCGGCGTCCCGATCCCGGTGCTGCCTCTGAAATCATGACAAAGACAGCAATCATTACTTCGGCCTCGGACATGTATGGGTCTTCAGAAGTGCCTGGTCCAGTTAACTCCTTTAGTCTTAGGCAGTAACTGCTTCAGCTCACTCTGTTACCCATTTTATATTATTATATATTATATCTTGAGAAGTGCCTGGTCCAGTTAACTCCTTTAGTCTTAGGCAGTAACTGCGTCAGCTCACTCTCTTACTTATTATACATATATATAATAATACTCAATTATCTTGAGAAGTGCCTGGTCCAGTTAACTCCTTTAGTCTTAGGCAGTAACTGCTTCAGCTCACTCTCTTACTTATTATAAATATATATAATATTACTCAATTATCTTGAGAAGTGCCTGGTCCAGTTAACTCCTTTAGTCTTAGGCAGTAACTGCTTCAGCTCACTCTCTTACTTATTATAAATATATATTATATTACTCAATTATCTTGAGAAGTGCCTGGTCCAGTTAACTCCTTTAGTCTTAGGCAGTAACTGCTTCAGCTCACTCTCTTACTCATTTTATATATATTATATTAACAAATCCAATAATAAACAGACAAAAAGAAATAAATAAATTTATAAGAAAAAAAAAAGGCATAATACTAATAAATAATAAATTTACAACATCAAGTACATTTTCCTGGTCCCAAACTAAGGTTTTCACTTATGCTATGGAAACCAGAAACAACCGAGGACCCACAAACACCCAGACCCAACACAAATATCTGTAATAATAAGTATAACATAATAATGTGAGCAATGTTAATGTTTAAAAGTATGTATGTTTTCCTTGAAAATAAATAAATAATTACCTTGCCAACACGTTTAAATTTATTAGTAAATCATTCCCAATTTTCGATTCTTATCCAGGGTTTTATATTCTCTACTGCAGCTACCCCGTTGTAAGGTCTGTTACTTCTCTCACTACCTCTCATATCACACACTTCATATCTGTCTTGACCCAAATATTTTTTTATTTGAAATGGGCCTTTATATACAGGCATTAATTTTTTACTTCGCCCATCATTACTTTGGCTTTGAATTTTCACCAAAACTAACTCTCCTACGTCATATTTTTTTGCTTTAATACGGTGGTGGTCAAATCTTTCTTTCTGAGACTCAGCATCTGTCTTTATATGTCTGTCTACTGATTTGCGTAACTCAGTTACGTCCACACTATGCTCGATATCAAGATCTGGCTCAGGCCCCAAGCTGTCACTATTGGTATGCAATCTGTACCCGAACATAACTTCGCTAGGTACTGCTTTTGTAGTCCGATGAACTGTACTGTTAATTGCTTGCTGTAGTGAAGTAATACACTCATCCCAAGAATCTTCATCTAAATCAGCTCCCATTGTCTTCATACAATCTAAGATAGTTTTATTAAATCTTTCGGCCTGTCCATTTGCCCTCGGCAATCCTGTAGCTATGTTGTGCAATCTAATGTTTTGACTCGAGCAATAATCTTTGAACAATTTAGAGGTAAAGGCGGAGCCCGAGTCAGTGATAAACCTTCTAGGGTTACCAAAGATTTTTGATATTTTTTTGAGTTCGCAAATAACATTGTTTGAGTCTGTACTTGGTACCGCCGCGATAAAGACAAACTTAGTAAAAGCATCCACACAAACTAGCAAGTATTTATTCTTCTTTTGCGTTTCCACGAAGGGTCCCAGGTGATCCAAATGCAAGGTATGAAAGGGTTGTGCATACTTAGGTAATGGGTAAAGCTCACCTTCTTTTGGACCACCTTTGTTTTTGTAATAAACGCAATTAATACAGTTCTTAATGTATTTCTTCACCGTGTGTTGCATTCGCGGAAACCAATATCGATGGGAAATCCTCTCAACCGTCTTTTCGACAGAAAAATGACCGAGGTCGTCGTGGTTACATTTTATGATTTGCCATATACATGCTTTTGGAACTACCCAGCGTCGACCTTGGCTTGTCCTTCTGTAAACTTTGTTACCTAGGAGTTCGTATCTATCAAATATGTCCTTACGCTTGTGTGCTTCCCCAGATTCTAAGATATCCCTAACTTTCGTTAATTCTGGATCCTGTAGTTGTACTGACAACAACCAATCCGCTTCTGTAATGGACATTATAAGTTCTGTCTCAGTTTTCTCACCTGATTGTAGTGGGTTTCTACTCAACGCATCCACGTGTTGCATTCGGGTGCCTTCTCTATGGACAATGTCATAAGAAAATTCCTGCGTAGACAAAACCCACCTTGCAATTCTGGGTATAATATCTTTTTTTGTAAGTGCATATCGAACCGCATTACAATCCGTGACTAAACGAAAATGAGTACCTAAAAGATACTGTCTAAATTTGGCTAATGATTGCACGACAGCTAAAAGTTCGAGTTCGAACGAATGGTACTTCTTCTCATCCTCTGTAGTCTGGCGACTATAATAATGAATAGGTTTTTCACCGTCATCAGTTACCTGCATTAAAATACCGGCAAGACCCTCGCGACTAGCGTCGGTGTAAAGCACGCATTCCTTTTCTGGATTAAATAAAGTCAGAACATTTTGTGACGTTAGTGAGTCTTTTAAGGTCGAGAAGGCTAAATCATGTTCAGAATTCCAGGTCCACGGTTGGTCCTTTTTTAACAGCTTGGTAAGCGGGCTGGATAACAACGCACAGTTTCTAATAAACTTGCGGAAATAGCTTATAAGGCCAAGAAACTGTCGTAATTGGTGGACCGTTTTTGGAATCGGGAATTCGCGTACTGCTTTTATTTTGTTCTCGCTTGGTTTTAAGCCTTCTGAATCAATTTTATACCCTAAGAATTCAATACTAGTCTTAAGGAAATGACACTTTTTTAAATTCAAGGTCAGGCCGTTATCTTTGAATATTTTTAACACCTTCTCGAGCAATACTAGATTCTCCTCCGCACTTTCCGAAATAATCAGAATATCATCAAGATATATTATTATTTTGCCGAATCTGAGGTTCCCGATGACTTTGTTCATCATATTTTGGAAGCATGATGGAGCATTCGCTAACCCGAATGGAAGCCGCATAAATTCGTAATGCCCGTCTTCCGTTATGAAGGCAGTTTTCTGGATAGACTCTTCAGCCATTTTTATTTGGTAATATCCGCTTTTTAAGTCGAGGCTGGTGAAGAATTTACACCCCTGAAGTCTGTCAATTAAATCTTCAATGCGCGGCATTGGGTACTTGTCCTTGATAGTAATCTTATTTAAGGCTCGGTAGTCTATACAAAGACGTTTTTCGCCATTCTTTTTATTTACTAGTAGCGCTGGGCTTGCGTAAGGCGAACTACTCTCTCGAATTATTCCATTCTCCAAAAGTTCATCCACCATGTCTCTTATTACCTGTCTATCATTGTGTGCAGTCCTGTAAGGTCTATATTGGACAGGTTTCTCGTCATTTAAACGTATGCGCATCTCATGTCCACGGACTTCCCCTAATTGTTCTATGGTAGTCGCTATACATTGCCGATATTCGTTAAAAAGTGCAAGCAACTCGTGTCGATGAGAATCAGCATCAAAATTCTTCACTGACTCATTAATGACATTACAAAAATCATTAAAACTTTCTGCATATTGGAATGTGAAATTTTTACCTATTCGCGAATACATTAAGTCAGGACGTTCAGTTACATTGCGTCCAATTAAAATATCACATCCAGATAAGTCGTCGAGAATGTATAAATCCACGTTTTTAATCTCCACAAAATCCAATTTAAGGTTAACCCTAACTACCTCTTTAACTGTTTTTAAACTATCCTTGGAAAATCCATGCAATGTCACAGGTGTTGTCAAAGGCCATCTTTGCATTTTCTGTTTAACCACTAAACTGGATGCAATAATTGAACAACTACTTCCAGTGTCTATGAGAGCGTCGCTACAAAAATCGTTAATAAATATTTTCTTACAAAAGTTATTTTTGGTATTGTGAGATTGAATAAACTTACTTTCTTGAATTACTGTCTTTTCGGTGTTACCACTATTATCTCTCACGCTTTTTTTTTTAAAGCAATGTTGACTCGGTATGGCCTCTTTTACCGCAGAATTCGCATTTGATTGTACAATCTGTCCGTTTATGATTACCTCCACAAGTAAAACACTCTATCGGTTTACGGTAATATCTTCGGTTTGTTTCAATGTTAGAAAATGAGGATACATTATTTGTACCCGATGTTTGTTGCGTTGTATTTGTAGCTTGTGGGAACATTTTGGCGCTAGTTTCGCGTGTTGTGTTACTGCTATTACTTGGTTTAGCAATTTTTGTTGTTAAATGTATTCGACTATGCAAAAACCCTGCCAGATCTTCACACGATTTAAAATTACTGGCTTCGACTGAAGCAGAAATATTACTGTCACCAATATTCCCTAGAATAATCGAAATTACATCACCTTCTGAGAAGTTCAAGCATAAACTGTCTATCTTCGATTTTTGTTCAAAGAAAAAGTCATACAGCGATTGATTTTCTACAGGTTTACAATCAATGATGTTCTTTAATAAATCAAACATATTTCTTTTTACTCTGAATGTATTAGACAGCCTTTCCATCCAATCCTTCCATACCCAAGTAGTCCAGGTATGATTACTGCGTAACAAAGAGTCATACCACACTTTTGCTGAGCCTTTGAGTTTATTTAATGCCTGATATCGGGTCATACTATCGGTCCATGAAAAAGTTGATGCATGTGACTCTATTACCTTTAGCCATGACATGACATCGTCAGTTAATGGGTCGAAATATGGTATCATATTATGTAGGGTAGCATTTGTACTTACAGTTGCGTCATTTGTCTGTGATACCTTAACCTTTTTTCGTTTCCGAGGCAATGGAGGCGTCGACCCGCCGTCACTGCTCTCAGACGAACTGCTGGTACTTGTCGATGGCGAACGGGCACGATACTTTCCATATTTGCGCTTATTTCTGCGCTTCTTCTTATGTCCCATCGTAACGTGGTTGGGCGAACAGGTACGCTGAAACTCGCTTCTGATGTAATCTTAATTTTCCACGTAGGCGAAATCAAACAAGCGCGTTCAACTCAGTATTCCTCTAATCACAAACTTTTTATCCCTAAGCTTAACAATTTTTCTCAAAAGATTTAAATCCCTCGTTTACTCTTTTTACAACAGTTAATGTCATCGAGAAAAAACCCACAGACTAAAAATTGTCACATATTCATAGATTATATTACATTGTCGTCACAGACTAAATAAAAAAAATAAAAAGGTTATGTTGCCAACACGATTAGTGATGATTAAGTAAACTTTTCCCGCGTTAATGTTTTATTTTATGATTTATTATGATTTAAAAGTCCTTCGTGTCCTAGTGCTGGGCAACGGCCTCCCTACTCTTTCTCCACATTTCACGATTTTGGGCGACTATTAATAGGTAATATTTTTATTTCAGAATTACATCCTTAATACAGTGCATAGGAAAAAATAATATAAATTTAAGTAAAATAATATACATAAAGTGTTTAGACAATACTCTTTATTGCACAAAATATTACAGAACTTGATGCTAATATGGTGATTGTCAAATACAATATCTGCGGTCTTATCGCTAAAAGCGATCTCTCCCAGACAACCTTGGGGTAGAGAAATAATGCAGCTAATTAACAAGGGGTAAGGCAGTGTAAATCTGTTATTTAAGTATTAAGGTTAGTGGGCAATAAGTTACATTGTTTTTTTAAGAAGAACTTTGTCCCACAAGATTTCTGTATTATATGATTTTGTCGTGACGTGTTAGATAAGAGATTTACATTTTTATTTTTAATTGGAAACCAATTGTTTACTTATTTTTAACGACCGTCATATCAAGTGGACTTGCTAACAAGTTAATGATGTTTGTTTTTAATTAATCTAATAGTTCAAATAGCTATAACACGTTGTATAACTACTACAGCAAGCATTTTTAATAAGTTGATCTAATTTGTTTTCAGT
>CM026283.1:14231752-14282219 GCA_014851415.1 Cnaphalocrocis medinalis
TCTCGTAGCATGCGTAGGCTAAGAAGTGCTACGAATGTGCCATGTGCTACGAATCGTAGCACATTGCAATGACATATTTCGTAGCATTTACAGATGCAATAATATTGTTTTAAAATTTCATAGTCACTAACATTAGAATAGTTTGTACCAGGGGGACGATTCTCGTGTACTCGATATTGAAGTCGAATTTAGTGATTTCATACAATCGTCCATACATATCCATATTTGACTATGATCATAACAGAAATGTTTTAGAAATTAGGATTTTTGCGAATGAAACTTCCGACAGATGGCATTACGGAGACGACTGGTCTAGCTTTTTTTAGCGACATTTGGTTGTTCTATGGGTTGTTCAGTAGCGCTACCATGAGTTGACATCTAAAACTGACATAACGTAAACTATTGCTCTGCCTCTTTCGTATGCATCACAATGATAGTTTTCGATAGCGAGGATAGTATTTCTGAGTATTTCAAACTCATGGTAGGGCTGTACGAAATGTACGAAAATTCGTACTGCTGACATGAAACGTCAAAATGTAACCAAATATTCACTGTTGGTTGGACCGGACTCCAGTCCACGAAAGAAAACCTATGTGCTTATAAAATATTTGTAAAAAATGTGGTAAGTTTATCGTAAAATTTGTAATATACGTTTTACAAACAAAAACCCAATAATGACCTGAACCTATGAATGCAATTCTATGATAGAGGTAATCCAAGGTACCTACATTTTCTGGTAACTACTGTTATAGTAGGCTACATTTAGTGCTAATAGTATTTAATCGTCCATACTACTTTATGGCTAGTCTCATACAATTTTCTTTTGACCCTTGAAGCCCTTCCCAAAATAAGTAGGCTAAACTTTGGAGACCTTTCCACTCAAAATTAAAAGACTAGAAGTTCAAGATACAACCCAATCCAAACATTTATTATCAATTAACTTTAAAGTTGGTTGTGATAAATGTTTGTGATGGGTATTACAAAGTGATTTTGGAATCAGTCTAACACAGTCAACTAATTGTATTTATAAAAAAAATACGTATTAGGTCGTGACTGTTTGTTAAAAACCATTAGATTCCGCCCACAGTAAACGTAATCCATCTAAACGGTTTATCCACGTCCCGACCTTGGCGTATGGAGGCACTCCGGTAGTTTCAAAGTCATCGGCGCCCCAAGGGAACCCCGAAGTTTATAGTTGTAATTAAGTGCCCAGGATGGCTCCCTGATTGATGTTTAAGTAATTCGCCTTGGATAAGCCGGGAGTCGGTAATTTTGTCATAGCCTATAGTTCGGCCATCTAGAAACTCCAAATCGACATTGAAGTTCCGAGAGGAAACGTTATTGCATATTAGTTGAACTGGGTATAATTTATTGACTGTGCAATTTATTCAAAGGGCGTAATTTGGGAAGTGCCGAGCTATAATTGGTTGAGTAGATACTATTTTCATTCACTGAGCAATGGTGGCTCAGTACCAACTGGGAATAACACGATGATCTTATTTTCTTTAACACAAGTATAATTGCTGCCTCTTAATCACTACCAGCTGACCTGGTTGGTGATCAGAATTTGAACCTATAAATATTTGTGTTTCTCCAGAGATTCAAAGATCTGGATTCGACAATTTAGTCCAACTTATCATATTAAATACAACTGCATCTATTCTTGCGTGAAAAGAGCACTTAACTCTCACCAACAGATGAATATTAATCAATATAAACGAGGGGGAAAATTTGCATTTTCACTGTATCATCCATCATTCATCCACTAATTACTCTTGCGATGAATTAACAATAAAAGTAAATAAGCTCATCCAAATTAATGAGAACTGGAGGTGAAACTTGTTTTATTATGCACGTCGTTAGAAGTAGCTTTAGTTGCACATCGATATCACCGTAAATAGTTCGAACAGTATAGTCGATCAAGTTCCGAAAAAAAAAACAAATAAATGCTGAATTTTATTTCCGACATTGTCTGGCGTGCTGGGAGTCTGTGTTTGTGTTAGTGTTCAAAAACATTATTAATTAAAATATTATGTAGAAAAAACCTTACATTTTTTCCCTTTGTAAAGATTAACACGTTTTCGCAATTAAATATAGCGATTGTTTGTCGTTGCCATGGAATTTTGAAAACGATTTTAACACGAGCGAGAAGCGACCGCGCTGCGTGCCATACAACATCGTCCTTATGGCGGTTCATCACAATTTCCTCGATTGTACCTACCTAGGGCTTGGCTTGCATAGCAACGATTCGAAGTGGAGGCCATTGGCTATAAAAGTGTACTTAGTTGAAGTTTTCATGGCTCTGGCTGTTGCCTGCAAGATTGTTGCTAATCTTTATGCTTTCTGTAACGCCTTCAATGTTAGGGCATTTAATCCATTATGTGCAGGTACTGCATAGGTACTTTAGCTTTATATTCTGAAAGTTGGTCCAGAAAAATCACGAGAGTATACAGAAAAGGATTGGTCATTTAAAGAGCCATTCGAGTGCAAGAGTGGCAGAATGGAATGGTGTTGTTTTCTTTGCGGAATGATAATACCTATATTACGAGTGAATTTCTGACATTAATTTTATGCGTTAAGTATTTAGATGAATTCAGTAGATCGCCTTAAAATATACCACGGTGGGCGCCAATGTCAGGAAATTGGCGCCCACCGTGGTTTTATTTTTGATAACTCTCTCTCGTCTATTATTTACAAAGGTAATTTGTACGTTTGCTTGGCACAAGCGTGCGGATCGTCTGACGGTAAATAAGGATGACAGCACTCCTGACTTTAAAATGAGTTTCAAGGATTTTTGTAGAAACCCATGCTTTATGCCCTTACGAAGTCCCTGCCGATGACGAGCGGTGCAATGTGGTGGTAAAATGAGGATGTTAGCAATAACGTAAATAGTTCCTTAAAGCACATACCTTCTTCATAATGCATTGTATATTCTAAAAATCATACAAAAATATGCTACATTCGCAACCATAGATTTCACTTCATTCTAGTGGAAAGTCAGTCAGCATAACTCCCTATGAATAACATTGTTACATACATGACTTGGCCCCGAATCACAAAACGAGAAAACTCACTGAGCTGGAA
The DNA here is from genome assembly GCA_014851415.1 of Cnaphalocrocis medinalis. NCBI lineage: Eukaryota > Metazoa > Arthropoda > Insecta > Lepidoptera > Crambidae > Cnaphalocrocis > Cnaphalocrocis medinalis. The sequence continues at coordinate 14,234,837 of CM026283.1, forward strand.
ACTGAAAGGTAAAGATAACGGTCCCGTCCACTATTGATCAATATTCCAACATTTCCAGCTGCCCTCTCACAGGATTGGACGATAGTTCTTCGATGCGATAGATCAATTTAGTTCACATGTTTGAATTCTTTTAATACTTACTGGTTTCATCATTTCAGCGAAAAGAGCCAATAGATGTTCTCTGCTGGACATAGGCCTCCTCCAATGATCTCCACACAGATCGGTTTAGCCACCCACGGCCACAGCCAATGAACTCCCGCGACTTTCACTAGATGGTCGGTCCATCTTCTCCCCACAAGGCCTGCCACAGCTGCGACTTCCTGTACGCTCCATTCAAAGACCTTTCCGCCCCAACGGTTGTCTGTTCTCCTCGCAATGTGCCGTGCCGATTGCTACATGAGCTACGCAATTTTTTGGGCTATGTCTGCGACCTTAGATCTGCGGATCTCATCATTTCTGACGCGTTCACGGAAAGAGATACTGGTTTACATAATGCGATCTAGCGTAAGAACCCGTCGAGTAGCTGCACTGCAGTAAATCACCATGTCTGGACGTCACTAAGTAAAAACGACTTTAAATAAATGGCTCTTTGCGTCCTGTGATTATCTTTGGGATATGTCCCGAACTAACCAAAGCCGGGACTGTCCCGTTAAAAGGTGGACATTTGTTCAAGTGACGTTATTTAATAAATGAATTATTGATTGATTGGAACTAAACTTATTAGAATATGCGTCATCTTATGATATAAGTCATATTTGGGACATGTCTCAAACGAACGAATAACGGTTCTGTCTCGTTCGAAACGAGACGCCAAGTCACGTTAACTATAACCAATCAACTTGTTATTGATTGCTCGATAATTATCTGCCGACGTCAGCTGCCACCGATTCGATCTGTCCCTGCCATCTGCCATCAATCCTAGTTTTCCCGTGACGCCATCATCGTGAAACAATCTAACTTTCCCGAACTTAATCCGCTTATTGGCTGAGGATTAGACCTCAGGTTTCGCTTTGTGATTTTGGAATCTAGAACTGGCAGGATTATTAATATTAATATTTGAAAAACGATTAAAATACCGCATAATAATTAATAATAAACATGATCTTAAAATGGAGTTGTATCATTTTTTGCGTACATATTGGACATATGCTCCCGCGCGCCCCGCACCCGAGCGGTTGTCATAGGAAGTAGCTCCGTGTTAAAAAATCGTAAACACTGGTTAAACTTAATTATCTACAGTATCATTGTTACTAATGTGTAAACGAACAAACATCTCTCAAGTTGTGATGATAAAGAACGTGACATAAAACATAACAAACAGGAAAACTAACAAATAATCAGCAGAAGAATAACATTGCAAAGTGACCGTTACCGAATTGTGAATTTGTGAGTGACTTCGTCTCGACTGCGCCGCGGCCACTAACAACAACACGACGAGCGCGCACGAACGCCACCGAAATAACCCGAGCAAGCGACATCGGTCGGGTGCCGCAGCAACTATAGCGCACCTCCTGGCGTAAGTGCGTAAGCACTGCGGCGCGAATCCCACAGGTCCGAGGTTCAAATCCGGCGGGTAACTTATTGTTTTTATTTATTTATTCCCTTGATACAAATCAATACTGGGAGAATCTGCGACCAATATCGAGGGAATGATTTTATAAACATTTATTAGATTACATAAACATACATAATATCTGAAAACATGAGTTCCGTCTGTGGTGGATGTAGCAAGCTCATAGAAGATGACTACTATATGACATGTTCTCAATGTAAAAATAAGTACGACCTGATTTGTATATTGGTCCCCAAAGACAAATACTTTAGCCTTACTCAAACGCAAAAAGACAACTGGTTGTGTCCTTCATGCGTCAGTTCAAGACCAAAAGGGGACAACACATCAACCCCACTCCGTGCTTCGACCACACCTGCGAGCCTGAACAGCTCATTTACCTGTAACAACGTAAACATGTCAAGAGGCAGTCGACCGACCGCGGGCAAGTCGAAGAACAATAAGGATGATGCACAGCCTAATCACGACATGTCAGCAATAATCACAGAATTGCGTCAACTAAGGCAGGAGATTATTGATGTCAAAAACCAGAACGTCGAAATTAAAACTCAAATGTCTTCTATGTCGGACCATCTTGCACATACTCTAAAAGAGCACTCCAAAATAATGAAAAATGCGCAGATTGAGATAGATAATCTAAAAGCCACTGTGGGAAACCTACAACACCAACTGGCTTTGAGGGAGCAAGATAGCTTAAAAAATGACTTAGAGATTACTGGTCTAAACGAGAAAGAAAACGAAAATCTTCTCCAAATAGTTATGGTGACGTCACAAAAGATTGGAGTGAATCTTGTCGAGTCAGATATCGATGAAGTGGTTAGAGTTGGTCGAAAACAACAACGACAAGAAGCCAACATTAATAAGAGACTGATGTCACGTCCCATTGTCGTAAGGTTGGTACGTAGAGGAAAGCGTGACGAGCTGTTGAAAGCTGCAAAATCCAGGAGAAACATTACATCGGAGAACGTGGTGGATGGGCAGCACACGCCAATATACCTTAATGAGAGACTCACCAAAGAAAACCGTCAGCTATTTCAGCAAGCTAGACTACGGTCAAAAGAACATAACTTTCGCTACTGCTGGATTCGAAATGGAGGTATATTTGTTCGGAGATCAGATGGGAAGCCAGCCATACGGATTGCAACGAAGCAAGACCTGGATGAAAAAGTTGGAGCTGGAAAGCAGACGGAGGACGACCCTAAAGCTGCATAATAAAACTCTGGTACAGCTATCCACCACCGAGGCTTCCCTGGCTGGTTCTGTAAAAAATCAACGAGACATACCCGAATCCTTTTTTATGACACCCACTGACGCAAATGAAGTGAACAGTCTAATAAGTGACCTAAGGCCCAACAGCTCGCCTGGAATCGATAAATGTACCCCTTCATTGATCAAACGAGTAAAACACTTATTAATGTCCCCCCTTACACATATCTTTAACCTGAGCCTTTCTTCCGGTACCTTCCCAAATAGTTAGAAAACAGCCATAGTGACTCCAATTTACAAGGGCGGGGACAAAAGCGTCCCATCAAACTACCGACCCATTTCATTGCTGCCCATCTTCTCGAAACTATTAGAAAAAATCGTTAATAAAAGAACATTAGCTTACCTCGAGAAAAACGATTTGATTCCCACCAGACAGTTCGGTTTTAGACGCGGTAAGTCGACAGAGGACGCTGTATTAACGGCGAGTGAGATAGTGTCAGGAGCCTTGGACAAGAACAAGTACTGTCTCGGTGTTTTTATAGACCTTGCCAAGGCTTTTGACACCGTCTCAATCCCAATACTACTCCAAAAACTGGATGGAATTGGTATAAGAGGGTTAGCCCACGATTGGTTTCGAAGCTATTTGACGGACCGTAATCAGTGCATTCGGGTTAATCTCGATGTTAGCAATCGACTACCGGTAGAGTTTGGTGTGCCACAGGGCAGTATCCTCGGTCCAACGCTTTTCGTGCTCTATATTAGTGATATTTTGCATCTTCAACTGAAGGGAGCAGATATTATTTGTTACGCCGATGACACGGCAATACTCTTTCAGGACGTCTCCTGGGACTCGGTTTATGAGACTGCGGAATTGGGAATGGCGGCCATTGCGGAGTGGTTAAGATCCAACTTACTCACACTCAATATTGACAAAACAAAATACCTAGCATTCCACAAAACTCGCGTTTCTCAGCCCCCCTTGTCAAAAAGATTAATCCTGCATACTTGTGACACAAGGCTTACACTATCGAAATCTTGTAGCTGTGGTAAAATCGATCGTAGTAACAAAATTAAATATCTTGGGGTCACCTTGGACGAAAAATTTTCATTCAAACATCACATCTCTGCTCTGTCGGGTCGGATAAGAAGAACAGCGTTCATCATGAAGTCTCTCAGACACTCGGCACCACGGAACATTTTAATTCAGGTTTACAAGTCACTTTGTCAGTCTTTACTCATATACTGCATCAAGGCATGGGGCGGAGCCGCCAAGTCTTCAATGCTGGAACTGGAACGAGCCCAACGAACGGTCCTGAAGGTTATGACGTGCAAACACGTGCGCTTCAGAACCGACCTTCTATACGAAGAGTGCAGGGTACTGAGAGTGCGACAATTGTTTGTTTTGCGTGCTGCAATCCACATTCACAAAGCCACTCTGAGTTCCCCTGATTACACCCGCTTAGTCAAACAACGCATTTACAAGATCCCTGTTCCTTCGGTACGTACCACTTTCGCAAGGCGGCATCCTCTCTTCCTTATGCCACGTATCTACAACACTGTATGCCGTAATGTTACGATAAAGGAGATATCTTCACGGGAAGCTAAACGGGTTATAGAAGCCTGGTTACTTGAGCTAAATTACGTCCAGACTGAAGGCCTCTTGGATTGGATTCGCTGATCACTCACACATACACACGCACACACACACACACACACACAGACACACACACACACACGCACGCACACACATACAATTTTTTTTTTTCCCCTTTTATTTTATTAAATTAACTTAGAAAATTAGAATTGGGTTCATAAGAAAGACTAATTTAATAAAAAACCCCAACAATATTTGTTATGGTCTTGATTGTGAGATATTTATAAGTTTGAAAGTTTTTATTGTATTTCTCACTTACCAATAAGTTTATTCAAAATTGAACTGCGCGCCTATGTCCAACTGTGTAATAGTAATTCGATTACTGGCTGCTGCGATACAAGCATGTTGCTTAGTGCAGAGCCGCTAGATTTAAGTAAATTGTAAATTGCTTATGGAAATAAACTTATTATTATTATTTGTATCTCTCCTACGGGAAATCACGGCACGGAGGCCGGTCCTTTTGGAAGGCGTGCGTGGGGATACAGATCCAACACGTAGAGGCCCCTTTGAGACACAATAATGAAAATGGGGATGTGTACACCTAGCGGCTACTGACTCTGTTTGTACTATTGAAGAGATACAACCAAAGTCAGCACCCGCCAGATGCAAGGACTATTGTAGATAAGAAGGGATCTATGCCGGGTCTATGGGTAGGATCTTGCTGGACTGGTTGCCGGGATATTGACGAGACAACGGGACGCCTGCCATATCAAATGTCTCATCTCGAATAATCATGGCAGACGGTGACTCGCCTCCCACTAGATGGGCCCCCCAAATCAGCCACCGTATAAGGCGGCAAGGCGGCAACATCGGCGTGGTCAGCTAAGGGTGTAGAGAGGTGTGCACCGATTTCTGGATCCCGGTAATCCGTTCAGCCGTTCTTCGCTTATTGCGCAGGTTGAGCACTTCTACCCTTTCGAGCATCTAGCTAGAACTTGCGCTCCACTCCGACCGGCCAACAAAGGCAAGCCAGAGGTGGGGGAGAGATGGTGTTTCCCCCGGGAGTCTCGGGTCCGTGGTGTCGCCACACACCAACAGCTCGCCACAAGCTGCCCTGCGGAGACTGACTGCACTGATGAGAGTTGTTGTTCTTCACTAGCGAAGATCACTAACTCTCACCAGCGGGCGATGGGGTCGTCACATTATTATTATTATGTATCTCTCCTGTTGGAATAACACGGCACGGTGGCCGGTCCTTTTGGAATGTCCATCAGGATGGCTGGCCAAAGTTGTGGATCAGCGTTAAAATATTATTAGTATTTAGTACTGAATTGGTACTATTTGATACCTATGTTTAATTATTTGGTACCTAATCAATGACAAAATAGGACAAGTTTTAAAGTGGCCAGCCATTCTGACGTCAGGTTGGCTGGCCACTTTGTGATTTCAACCTGGGAAGTTCCAATTGCTTTTTTTCAGTATACATTATTTAGTACCTATTTGGTACCTAAACATATATTTTTTTTACATTTTTAGCACAAGTATTATAGACTTTATAGGCAAAAGAAAATTTCATGAAGCTGTTTATTGCAATGGATGATATTATGCACCATATCTCCAGTAAGGTTCCGTGGGCAACTAGGAACCTGTATAGTTTCGGCATGTTTTTCTGTCTGTCAGTCCGTCTTCTTAAATCGGTCATTAAGATTTAAGAAGATGGTAGCACTAAAATGATGAAATTTGGTAACGACATGTATATCAATCACGCCGACAAAGTGGTAAAATAAAATATATTTTATTAGGGTACCCCTCCCCTCCCTACCCTTAAAGTAGGGAGTGCTTTTTTCCACTTCAACCAAACGTGAAATATGTTGTTGGGTAGGTTTTTTAAAATAATATTTTCGGAAAGGAGATTGACCATTTTTGTGTGGACGTTGGACCAAGTGCTGCCCAGAGTTGAGACACAGTACACAGTGTTCCATAGACTAATAACAGTCTGTTAACCAAAGCGCTTCAAAATCGCCCCGAGGAATATTGAGTATTCTCACTTTTTGTGTATTTTTAAATTGTTGAAAAATCATAATTAATAGCTTATTTTCAAAATAAAAGAAGCCTTTATAAACAAACTAGCGAACGCCCGCGACTCCGTCCGCGTGGAAAAGTAACTTTTTACCCCCCTTTCGACCCCTTACAACCCCCTTTTCGCAATAAAAAGTAGCCTATGTCCTTTCTCAGGGTCTAGATTATCTGTATACCAAATTTCATTTAAATCCGTTGAGTAGTTTTGGCGTGAAAGAGTAACAGACAGACAGAGTAACTTTCGCATTTATAATATTAGTAAACAAATGACTAATATATACAAACATGCCAGTTGGCAGTAAGGCGGGCAACATTGGCGTGAGCGGCTTAGGTTATCGAGAGGTGAGATTGCGGGGCGCCAGATCCCTCTGTGTTAAACACCGGTCAGCAGGCCCCCGGCGTTATGACATTTTACACTTCCAACATGGAGCATAGGTTCTGCGCCTGCATCTCCCCTCCAGTCGGCTGGTTAAGGCGAGCCAGGAGGAAAGGGTCAAAGCAGTAATACGGACCCTCCGGAGTATCAGGGTCCGTGGTGTCGCCACACACCAACAGCTCGCCACGAGCTGCCCTACGGAGACTGATTGCACTAATAAGAGTTGTTGTTCTTCATTAGGGAAGATCACCAACTCTCACCAGCGGGCGATGATTTTTAACTATTAAAAAAATATACAAAAAAAATGAGAATTCTCAATATTCCTCGGAGCGATTCTGAAGCGCTTTGGGTAACGGACTATTATTAGTCTAAGGAATACTGTGCACTGTGTCTCAATCCTGGGCAGCACTTGATCCACCGTCCATACATACATACATGGGGGAAAGGGAATAAAAGGTTGGCAGCGCACTTGTGACTCCACTGGTGATGCGCCCATAGGCGCGCTGTCTGCTGCCTATCAAATAAAAAAAAAGCATTTTGTGACTCCATGGAGTTTTTTTTTTGTAAAAAGTTTTTTTTAATACCTTGTCATACGAAGAAAGAAATAGAAGTAGGGGAACCGAGACAGTGATTGCCCAGGGTACAGTGATTGCCAGGTTTAAGGTTATCGTAGATTTTAACTTATTTTCAAAGGAGTAGTTTTGAATTAAATCCGTTAAATAACACTAGAGTACTCTTTATCAGAATTCTAAATAAGAAATTTGTCAACATTTTAAGAAATATATATTATAATGGCTGGTGTTTTTTTTTTGCAAAACGTTATATTTACAAATATTCTTTAGAAAATTGAATTGTTGCTAACTTACCTCAAAGATAAACTACCAATCTATACTAATCTATACTTAATATAATAAAGCTGAAGAGTTTGTTTGTTTGTTTGTTTGTTTGAACGCGCTAATCTCCGAAACTACTGGTGCGATTTGAATAATTCTTTTTTTGTTGGATAGTCCATTTATTGAGGAAGGCTATAGGCTAAATAACATTACGCTATGACCAATAGGAGCAAAGACAGAGCGGTAAATGTGTAAAAAACGCGGAAAATTATTCATTTTTGAAGGCTTTCTTTGCGTGCGCTGCGAAAACGGTTCAAGATACACAAAAAATATGTATGAAAGAATTATTCCTCTATACATGATCTAAAAAAAAGTCCGCGACGGCATATGTCTATCTTTTAAGGTTTAGTCACAATGACCCGTTTTTATGGTACCAAATTTGGTCGAAATAACTTGTTTAAGTTGTATCAACATAATAATATTAAGGGGGTTGTAAGGGGTTAAAAGGGGGGTAAAAAGTTACTTTTCCACGCGGACGAAGTCGCGGGCGGCCGCTAGTGTTATATAAAAGTCGCACACTGCTACCCAATTGTTAAAATAAAGGATTTAATTGAAATAAAACTTTGCATCATTTTCTTAAGTGGGCAATCACTATCTCGATCACCCTTTAATCATGCCTGGGCAGCATTTGGTCCAATTTGGTCTATCTCCTTTGATGCAAAAGTAAAAAATAATAATAAATATTGGAGCTTCCCATACTAAGAACTGAAACTCAAAAGTTGACTGAATCTATAGATAAAGTATTCAAAAATGATATCCAGGTTCTTTTAATTATTTTTTTTCTAAACTGAATAGTTTGCGTGACAGACGCTTGCAAAGTGGAAAAAAGTTGGTAATTAATCCCCCCTCTCTAATTTCTAAAATAATAACATGGAAAATCTTAAAAAAACGTATGATTTACATACCATAAAAACTACCTACGAAAATTGTTTTGAAACGTCATAAATCGTAAACTTCTATTGACCTTTCATTCAATCAACTCAAATATAAAAATTAAATATAATTTTTTATATTTTAATATTTTATTATATAAATTGAAGCATTCTAGTGCTAAAGGTCACCAAGATTTAAGAAGACGGACAGACAGACAGAAAAACATGCCGAAACTATGCAGGTTCCTAGTTGCCCACGGAACCTTACTGGAGATATGGTGCATAATATCATCCATTGCAATAAACAGCTTCATGAAATTTTCTTTTGCCTATAAAGTCTATAATACTTGTGCTAAAAATGTAAAAAAAATATATGTTTAGGTACCAAATAGGTACTAAATAATGTATACTGAAAAAAGCAATTGGAACTTCCCAGGTTGAAATCACAAAGTGGCCAGCCAACCTGACGTCAGAATGGCTGGCCACTTTAAAATTTGTCCTATTTTGTCATTGATTAGGTACCAAATAATTAAACATAGGTATCAAATAGTACCAATTCAGTACTAAATACTAATAATATTTTAACGCTGATCCACAACTTTGGCCAGCCATCCTGATGGACATCTTTTGGAAGGCGTGCGTGGGGATACAGATCCAACACGTAGAGGCCCCTTTGAGACACATTAATGAAAGTGGGGATGTGTACACCTAGCGGGTACTGTCTCTGCTTGTACTATTGAAGAGATACAACCAAAGACAGCACCCGCTACGTGCAAGGACTATTGCAGATATGATGGAACTAAACCGGGACTATGGAGGGGATATTGATGGACTGGTTGCCGGGATATTGATGAGACAACGGGACGCCTGCCATATCAAAAGTCTCATCTATGATAATAATCATAGCAGGCGGTGACTTGCCGCATACTAAATGGGCCCCCTATCAAAAGCTACCAGTTGGCAGCGAGGCGGGCAACATTGGCGTGAGCGGCTAAGGTTGTCGAGAGGTGAGACTGCGGGGCGCCAGATCCCTATGTGCTAAGCACCGGTCAGCAGGCCCCCGGCGTTATGACATTTTACACTTCCAACCTGGAGCATAGGTTCTGCTCTTGCAACTCCACTCCGGCCGGCTGGTTAAGGCAAGCCAGGAGGTGAGGGTCAAAGAAGTAATACGGACCCTCCGGAGTATCGGGGTCCGTGGTGTCGCCATACACCAACAGCTCGCCACAAGCTGCCCCTGCGGAGACTGATTGCACTGATGAGAGTCGTTGTTCTTCGTTAGCGAAGATCACCAACTCTCACCAGCGGGCGATGGGGTCGTCACATAATTATTATTATATTTTTAGGCATTGCGTAGTGTTTTTTGTCAGAAATTCCGAGCTTTCTTGCGGCCTACTAAATGTAGGCACATATGTAGGTTGGTTCCCAAAATAGTTGGTCGCAATATACTCGTTTCCACACGACAAGATAAGCTGATCCCAAACAAACACGTCTTAAAGCTTACATATTTCTTACAACAGTTTGTAGATGATTTATGATAGTTGTCTCCGAGGTACCTACCGTACCAACTGAATGCGATGCCCGATCGGGCAGAAGTAGGGTTGTCAGGTCTTGTAATGGAAAGCTAGACTAACCAATTTAGCCAGACCCAGACCTAGTGGGGTAAAAAGGCCGACGGCTTGCTGCATTGTCTACGACGGATCCCCCAGTGGCTTTGTCTTATTGACTACGACGAGGGACTACAGACTCCCCAAATCCTGAATCATGGTCTAAGCGTACCCCGGGCTGCAGAGCGACAGCTATGGACGCAACTGGGAATTACAAGCTTATAAGATAGAGGAATATACCTACAACTATTATAATATATATAGTTTCTAGACTTTCTAGTACTAATATTGAACAAGTCTAAATAAATCATCCTTTAAGTTCTGTCTAGCCGCCATTGTATTTCACCGGAATGAACCTACCCTTTGTAAGTCCTCCACACCCTCAAAGACGGTATTACTTTTTTAATAACAATTCTTTGAAGTGCCGACGCCAGCTTATATTGTAACTTCAGTGTACGGAACTCCCATCTAATTTTAGTTGCGAAACAAGTCAGTCCTCTTATAAGTGCTCGTGGAAACTCAACAGGACACTTATAGAGGCATTATCCGCAAGTTGCGGCAACTTGTCGCAACTCCTTGTTGACTCCGCAACTGCGGCAACTCACCGCAGCTACGGGTCCGCAATTAGCGTGGCTTCAAACTTAACACTTATTGGATGCTCCTGTTGCAATTTTGGCCTGATAGGAAGTCGATTGGCGCCTCCATTGGTTCCCTATCGGATTGGTTCCGAGCATAGACTTAGGCTGCCCGAGTGTTGACTTTTGAAGTAATGCAAATGGTTCCGCAGTTTGGCGTATATTTCCCAAGCTGTTGCTTTGGAGCCCGGAGTTTGCTTAGACTATGATTAAGGTTTCTAGGGGTCTGCTAATTACAATGAAGTGACTTCATGTGACTAATGAAGTGACTTATCAAATGGCGGTCATGTACTTATGATGATAGATAAAAAGAGGTGATTGAGAGGCTGCTGATTACTGCGGTGTTATTCGTTAAATTGACGAAAATTAATTTTTTTTGTTGGTATGGTACTAATAATACTATCATCATATTATTATCAGAAGAAAGAAGTTCGCCATTACAATACCATCCAACCAACTTTCAACAAAATATTCATACAATTCTACATCGCGAAAGCTAAGTTCGCATGTTTACTTGGAAGGTATACCTACAACCACTTAAGATTGGAATTGGCACACCGGACCATCATAGTCCTAGTGCTTGGCTTGTCTAATGTAGAAATAGAACATGTAAAGAAAAAAGTTTTTTTCTGCAAGATTACCTTCGAAAAGTTTGTGAGTATTAAAACGGTTAAAAACTGTGACGGACAGATGGTGAACTGGTCGGGAGGTCTGGATACAAAATATACTATAAGCCCAGGGTGGTATTTAGGAGGGGGCCATAAATTTTAGTAGGTATATCTACCTAATAAATCTTCACGGTTGGTCCTTCCGCAAATTGTGGATAGCCCAGGGACGGCATCTTTACATCCGCCTCTCGGTAACCAATAAAATAACTTGTATTCCCTAAAGGATTTCTTTATGTGTGAGACAGACCTTAAGCTAATATTCCCAGGTAAATACAAATTCGTTTATTTCAATATTAAAACAGTTACTTGTAAGATTATTCTGATTTCCACTTAGTAGCCAATTAATCTCTACCTTGAACTGATTCAAGAGAAGGTACAGAACGTTTCCTGATCCCCAGTCCCCATTCAAGGCTGCGGAACAACAGCAGGACACCCGCCATGCATAATAATTAGACAGAAAATTAATTAGAGGTGAGCTCAATACGGCAAGTCGAGTAAGCGAGAGAATTTGCAATCGAGAGGGTTTACCAGGAAATCTGCTTTTCTTAGTTCAGGTGTTGTTTTAGTAATTAACACCTTTACTAGATTCTCTTTTAGAAAAAAAAAAAACCTCACCTGATATACCTACTAAAAAATGAAAATAGAACCTATGTAACAACAGTTACTAATTACAAAATAGACTATACCGAGAGAGAGCCACATTTCGGCATGAATGGGACGGCTCGACAGGATTAATACCACGATCTGACAGAAGAAGAAGAAGCAGCACCTGCGCTGTTTGAGTGAGGGTACTGGAGTCCCCAATCGGGGGGAAAGGGGGTTAAAATTATTTCCTTTACTGAGTCTTCATTGACTGCTTCACTTTTTACGCTGTATCTACAGTTTCTATGAACAAAGGTTCGATTGCAATTTGCCAAAACTGTTCAAAATGTATGCCTCGTTTTTACGACACTTCTGAAAATTTTATATTGAAAGTGGCGAATGGAGTCGTGTAAGCGGCTGGCCGTAAATCCGACGGTTCAAGAGAAACGGCCAAGAGCGAAATGCAGGTAGTTGTACAGAAGCCTGCACCACGAAAGTTTGGTAATTTTTATATTTTTATTAAGTTTTGTTCTTTAACGTCCCGTTGGCCACTGACGCATCATCTCATGTTGGGCCATTGCCGCCGCCCATAGATACCCGCAACCCTTCCCTTGGATTGAGCTATTCGGTAAAACACAGCACAAGCACTGCTTCACGCAGTTTCCTGTGAAGCCGTGTGGTATCACTCTGGTTGAACCCGTCCTTTCATTCTGAAGCGTGGCTCTGTCTTGTGACGGTTTTAGTTTAAAAAAAAAATTTTTTTTACTTGCCAGAATACAGTATCAGATAATATACCGTCATCCTGCAGGGCAAAAGCCCCCATCAAAATCAAATCACCACGGTTGCCAAATGCGGATTCACAAACCCGACCTATGTTCGGAAAATTCGAAACATAATTACTTTTGCTCGACCCGCGAATCGCACAATCAAACCCCAAGATTATGGCCCGGTACTTAAACCACAGATTTATTATTATTGAAATAAATACTCTACCACCCTGCCTCGAGTCTCTAATACAGTTTAATAATATCAAGGAACCCTTGCATTTCGCATCGTAAAATGGAGGAAAATGCACTATTCTTTTGCGTTCGTAAACCAGCCGACTTTATGAAGTTTATCTGCATTGGCTGGCAAGTTATTGACTTTCAATCTTTTCATTTGCTTATGCTTGGCCAGCTAACCGACATTCCTGCCTCTTTGCTAAAATCCTATTTTATTTTAATACTACTTTCTCGGGTTTCACCTTTCTGTTCACAAAGACGTTTTAGAACTATTGAAACATGAGAATTTTGGTTAGCGACTTTTAATGTTTTTCATTTTAAGTAGAATATACTCTCGGGAGCCAAAAATCTGAATCAGGTTAAGGTATAAACTATTTTCGAGGCCTGCAAATAACCCTTTATATTGGTATCGTTAAAGATGTCGCTTTATACTAGACGCCACCAACGAGCAATGGTTTACCTGTTGGTAAGTAATCATCGCTGCACTGCCAGATTAAAGAGGTCGCTGATGCATTGCCGGCCTTTTAGAAAGGGGTAAGTGAAATATTATGGCTTTGCGAAAAAAAAATATTTTGAATAAGGATTTAGTTTCTAAATGCAAATTTTAGTTGGAGTTAAGAATCCTAAGTGTTCGATAATAATAGTTCCTATAGTTAGATAAAAGTGTGTGACATACGGACGGACAAACAGACAGATATAACTAATCTATAAGGGTTCAGTTTTTTGTGACTGGGTTTGGCTAAAATGATGTATTTGATGTTCTGTAATAGACCAACATAGGTAAACTAAAACTATGAACCAACGCAACTCGTACTAGGGTAAAATTTTCCCTTTTACAAACACTCAACTCAACTTTGTTTGGCTTTAATCCCACTATGTAGCCTCCGGCGCTTGTCGGCGAAGTGAGCCCGTAACATCGTCCATAAGTCAGGAACATATTGTTGTCCTTGTGAACCCTTCCCTTTAACCCTCATGAGGGACACGCTGGATAACCGGGGATATTACCTTTGTACTGAGGATTTAGGTCCTGGCGTTTGTACGGAATTTTATGACTAACCTGAACGTTACTGTCACATATTTAATATAATAATATCTAATACTCTCTGTTTGTGATTAAAAGGCTTTTCGATGGCAACTGATTTCATTTTCTTTTTAAATAAATGTAAATTTAAAAATAATAGACAATTATTTACAAAACTATAAAGAGGCGTATTGCTGATCGCCAACACTCCCCAATCAACGTCAGAGAGCTATGGAACGCAGTATGTTAGGAACCAAAATACCACAACGAATCGGAAACACTACTCTGCGCTCCAGAACGCTCATAACCGATGTTTCTAAAACGTCTTCGCGGCAGACCGAGGCGACGATGGAGTGATGAGCTCGACCGTAGCCCAGGACCTGAGTAGATGGAAAAAGTGTAGGGAGGCCTTTGCTCTGCAGTGGGACATTACGGGCTCATAATAAAATTAAATAAAAAATCCAACCGGTTTAAGTACCGGGTCGTGATCTTGGAGTCGGGGACGAGCAAAAGTACCTACGTTTCGAATTTTTCGAACATTAGCTCGGGACTGTGATCTTCAACCCGCATTAGGCAAGCGTGATGATTAAGAGGAAACAAACTTTGAGTTTTTATGGATTAGAATTCGGTTCTATCTTATATCCTATCGATTTTTAGTAGGCAACAGCAAGTTGAGTGGAGACCGCGGCTCGGTAAGCATAGTGTTGGATGCCCTGCGACACGATGGGATGATGACATTCGAAGGCTGGCTGGTGTGGGCTGGATGAGAGTGGCCGAAAATCGGGAGCGGTGGCGTGCATTAGGGGAGACCTATGTCCAGCGGTGGACGAGTGTGGGTTGCTGATGATGATGATGAAGCAAACAAAATACAGTCTCTCATTTCCCTGGCTATCTGGTATATTAGGTGTAGGTTCTCTCTAGTTAGTTTACGGGTGAGTGAAGGCTAATTTTTCAACTCGAACAAATGTTAAAGTAGCCAGGTTGATTCTTCTTAACTACAACAATAACATTTCAAGATAACGTAAGTCAATTAATCTTATCCTACCAGTTCTTAAATAAATGTTACGACTTACTTTTAGTACATTTATCTTGGCAAAAGATATTATTCTTAACGTAAACTGTCTAACTTCGGACTAACGACTATACTTTTCGTTTATGATACTCATTCCTACTTTTTTTTATTTCATAGGTGGCAGACGAGCAGACGGATTACCTATTGGTAAGCGATTGCCGCCGCCCATAGACATCTGCAACACCAGTGGAGTCACAAGTGCACTGATATCCTTTAACCCCCTTTCCCCCCTATTGGGCCTCCGGTATCCTCAGTCACTCGACGAAACACAGCGCAGGCGCTGCTTTACGTCCGTCTTCTGTTCTGGTATCATTCCGGTCGAGTCGGCCCACTCATGCCGAAGCGTGGTTACTTTATAACGAAAATTTTATAGATAAACTTACTCCTCCTTGTAGCAAAACGTGGTGTAAAGTCTTGGTCTAAAATTGATTTATGACTTTTATAACATCCCCCGTATGGAGAGCGTGTATCCACTAAGCTACCATCGATCCACATAGAAAAGTCAGTGATGGAAAATCACATACCTAGGAAAGATTTGGAAAAACCAGAAGTGCCTTATAACTATAGATAATAAAGCCTTAGCATCTTGACATATGATTTAAGTACTTATCATCTAAAGTAGGGACACTAAAACTTCGCTCGTAGCTATATATTCCGCGGCATCTAACTATAGCGGTGGTGGTGGTCTGGGTGTTCTGGGTTGACGCCCTCAGTTAATTATCGTCATCTATTATTAATCATAGTAGGTATAGGGGTTGCCCTAGTTTGAGACCAGTTTGATTGGTGTGATTGTCTGGCACATTTATTTATTTATTTGTAGTATAATGAGCTGCTAATATCTTCCATCACCAACATTGCTCCATTTCTATCTGAGACAAGCGTTGAATATTGATTTAGAAAATACAAAGACCCCGGCAATTGCCTACCAATTTTCATATCAAAGAGAAGTTATTTTCTTATATTATATTACTAGTGGCCGCCCGCAACTTCGTTTGCGTGAACTTTATGACTCTTGGCTTAAAGATGAACAAACTTGGAACCCCCTTTTCGCTCCATTAGGGGTTTAAGTTCGGAATATCCTTCCTTATAGGATCTCACCCAAAAATGCTCATCACATTTGACAATTTTCCATTCCATTTCATTCCATATTTGTTATAGTGCAGCTGGGC
Organism: Cnaphalocrocis medinalis; assembly: GCA_014851415.1. Classification (NCBI taxonomy): domain Eukaryota; kingdom Metazoa; phylum Arthropoda; class Insecta; order Lepidoptera; family Crambidae; genus Cnaphalocrocis; species Cnaphalocrocis medinalis. The sequence goes on from CM026283.1 coordinate 14,251,182, forward strand.
TCTTAGAGGTCCAAACCAGATGTTCCATGATCTTCGATTTTTTTTTCATGGCATCATAAACTGCTCATCAATATGAACATTTTTGTTAAGGTGCCATTGACCTACCTCTTATAGTTTAGCTGGGCTGTTGTAGTTCTACATCAAGGAGCCTGGTCTTCAAAATGTAATATATCCTATAAGTTGCCCTGATATTACAGCTATACAATAAAAAAAGTTTCATTCGAATTGGTTCAGTAGTTTCCGAGATTAGCGCGAACAAACAGACAAACAGACAAACAGATAAACAGACAAACAGACAGACAAAAATTTTAAAAATCATTGATTCATGTTCTGCTACTGTTTTTTAGTCGTCCTAAGTTATTTTGAGATAAATATCTTCAATGTACAGACACAGCTTTTTTACATTTTTATTATATGTATAGATTAGGGGTTTAAGTTCGGAATATCCTTCCTTATAGGATCTCACCCAAAAATGCTCATCACATTTGACAATTTTCCATTCCATTTCATTCCATATTTGTTATAGTGCAGCTGGGCTCTTAGAGGTCCAAACCAGATGTTCCATGATCTTCGATTTTTTTTCATGGCATCATAAACTGCTCATCAATATGAACATTTTTTGTTAAGGTGCCATTGACCTACCTCTTATAGTTTAGCTGGGCTGTTGTAGTTCTACATCAAGGAGCCTGGTCTTCAAAATGTAATATATCCTATAAGTTGCCCTGATATTACAGCTATACAATAAAAAAAGTTTCATTCGAATTGGTTCAGTAGTTTCCGAGATTAGCGCGAACAAACAGACAAACAGACAAACAGATAAACAGACAAACAGACAGACAAAAATTTTAAAAATCATTGATTCATGTTCTGCTACTGTTTTTTAGTCGTCCTAAGTTATTTTGAGATAAATATCTTCAATGTACAGACACAGCTTTTTTACATTTTTATTATATGTATAGATGTCTAATCCAAGTCAAGGAAAACATAAGAACTGAAATATGAATTTTATTTTTTTCATTGTCCTCATGACAAAAGCGGCCAAGCGTGAGTCGGGCTTGTTCACGATGGGTTTCAAAGCAGCAAGTATATTTATTATTTTTATAATTGAGTTTATAGGAAAAATCTAAGTAGTTTGCGATTTATGACGTATTAAAAAACTACTTACTAGATTTAGTTCAAACCAATTTTCGTTGGGAGTTCTTATGGTAACATACCTATATCTTTTTTAGAAATAAAAAGGTGGAATCACTCAATTCTCCACTTTAGAAGTGTTTGTCAGGCACAATGCGTTTATGTTAGTGGAAAATGTTCAATGATTCCTTTGCAATAAAATCCGTTGTATTTTCCACAAAAAATATATAGATGATAGCATTATTGGGAACACTTTTTTGTGTTCCAGTATGGATGTCCAGATGATGATCCAGTATGAAATTATGTATATAGAAATGATCGAAGATCCCCACTAAACGAATCTTCTGGTATACATTAATTTGGCTTAGAAACCGAAGTTACAGTGTAATGGAGTTATCCGAAGTAGGAACTATGTGGAGACTTGGTCGGTAAGACGCTGGTCGCTTCTAACGCTATTACCATGCAGATATGCAAGTTTCTCATATCTTGGATCATGCTTCACATTTAGTGTTGCCATGTCGGTTTTGTAAGTATGTAGTCTTGAGTCTAAGTGAGGCAAGACTAACTTTTATTCAATACTATTTATAAAAACATAGTTTCTGACAGTCAACCTCAGGGTTTATATTATGTCACCCGAAAACACGAAAAATTTGCGTGGTGTATTCAAAACCTAGCGGCATCTATTGACAAAAATTTGAACTAATAGAAAAACTAAGTTCCGAAACGAACATCTATAAGTCGTGAAATTAATTGATGACGCCGCCGCCACTTATGTCGTAGGGTAATGGTTTGTCGTAGGTTATACCTAAAACATGAGAACTTAGTTCCCCAAAAACCCGTTTTCAAGACTCTCTTGACGCACTATATTAGCAGTGATCGTATTAAGTAGGTAGTTTCCAACTTTCCATTTGTTTAGATACGCCGTTTACGAAATTCAGGAAGATGAGAGAGAAACAGAACTATATTGTTTGAGTAATAGTAGTCTAAAATGAATCTGCGAATTCTTCTTCTTAGTTTTGACCAAGTTTAAGCGTAAGGGTAAATAGCTAAGGTAGTCTTGCATCTGAGCAACAGCCCTTAGTTCCTTAGTTAGTACTAAGGCTACCCGGCATCGTTTCCCGTTTAATTATAGCCAAGAATTTCAGCCGAAACCACTTAAAACTTTCTGATTATAATGCTGTACTCAAGAATTTTGTATAACCCCTACAGAATTATTGTATTAAATTTTGCCGCAGATTTTCTAAAGTAGGGCGCTTATTGTTTAAAATTTCATAGCTTCAATATCTGGAAACTTCTCTTTGATACCGTATTATTCATTTTACCAGTTTCTGTCATTGGATTTACCAATGTCCATTTTACCAGCGTTATTAAGGTTTCAACTTTAACAATGTAGCTATTAATTTAGGCAAAACAGAAAGTGTTTACTTTTGGCAATAGCTGTAGGTAGGTGACTTTCTTATAGAACAAAGAAATAGGATATAGGTATAGGGAGGTAAGGGATTCTATAGGTACCCGATCTCGCGAGTTCTGGGCAAATTTTACACGTGTAGATATTTGCTTCATACAAATTAAATTAACTCACATAAATTAACTTAGGTATATTAATAGTTTTAAAGTAACACATTGCATACCCATATACACTTGTTACTTATTTGTTTATTTTATATAAGAAAAGCCATTTTCAATAGGGATATACATACACACACATATACACATATACATAGGTATCGGTAGTCTCTATGCGTACCGAAACAAGCGTCAACATATTTTACATATATATATATATATATATATATATATATATACATATACATACCGACACCTATCCCAACACGCACAAAGACCACCGACACTTAATTATTTGAACATTATATATATTTAGTAGCCAATATGTATATATATATATATAATAATGTTGAAACCGCGAATGTTTAATCATTTTATTACTACAATGACCTGACTTTAATTTATTGGGCCCCTTATGTGTTGTCTAATCTTAGACATAAATAAATGTTTGGATCCGTTAAACGGATCTATATCGGGAAATAATTGATTATAGGTATGAACGATCCGCGTAAAAACTGATTTTTTCCCGTAGTTAGTGGAGTGAAATGGTACATGGAATAATGTGGTGTGAGTCGTGCGACGTCTCGGTGTTCTAATAAAGATTTGCTCAACAAGTTCAGGGCAATCGAACCCATTACATATGATGTCGTACAGTAAGGCCATATCCGTTTGTTGTCGCCGTTCTTCAAGAGTCAAAATGTTATAACCACGACAAAGTTCCTTGTATGATGTATTATAACAAAATTTTTTGCATTTAAAATTTATATATTTTAAGAATTTTTTTTGGATTTTCTCTAGGCGCAAAATATATTTATCATAACAAGGCGACCAAATGGAACTTGCGTACTCGAGTATACTTCGTACATAGGCGTAGTATACAATTTTTAAACTTAGTTCGCTTTTGAAGGGGTGGCATGTACGGATAATGAAACCTAGATTACGATAAGCGTTTGTGACGATTATGTCAATATGATAGGAGAATAACATTTTCCTGTCCAGATAGACACCCAGATCTCGAACCATTTCGCATCTTGAAATAACTACATTATTGAAATTATAAGTAAACATGATTGGTCTAGTTTTGCGTGTAAAGCTGATGCATTGACATTTCTCAGTACTGACTGTAATTTTGTTAAGAACATAGTATTCATAAAGATTATTAAGGTCATTTTGTAAGCGCTCACAGTCAGCTAAGGAACGGACTGTAAGGTATATCTTTTTATCATCAGCATAAAGAAGATGTTTAGAATTTTGAATAGCATGACCAATATCATGAATATAAATATTGTAAAGAAGTGGCCCGAGATGGGAACCCTGGGGAATTCCGGAAGGTATTGTGATGTAATTAGACCTAAAGCCACCGAGAACAACAGCTTGAGAACGATTGCTCAGGTAAGAACGAACCCAACGGAGTAAGTCTCCGTGGATTCCTAGGTGTTGAAGCTTACGAAGCAGAATGTCGTGATCTACACGATCAAAGGCTTTTTCGAAGTCCGTGTAGATCACGTCAACCTGCCCGCCATTCTCCATTTGACAGAGTATATAATTTGAGAATAAAGATAGGTTAGAGGTTGTTGAGCGTCGACGCATAAAACCATGTTGATTAGGCGGGATTAATGGTGAGAGAAAAGGATAAATCTTATCAAAAATAACCTTCTCAAATATTTTACTTATAGTACAAAGAATGGATATTGGGCGATAGTTTTCGATAGCAGACTTAGAGCCCTTTTTATGTATTGGGACTATTTGGGCTTGCTTCCATACTGATGGAAATGTGCAATCATTAAGTGACTTACGAAATAAAATCGTTAAGGGCAACGAGAGACTTTTAGCACAAGAAGCAAGAAAATATGGAGGGATATTATCACAACCAGCGCCTTTATTTTTATCTAGAGACTGTAATAATTTTGTTACAATATCTTCGTTAATATCAATACTTGACAATACATTCTCGCTTACAGGAGAAAATATAGGGAATGAACCAGCATTGCTTAGAATTGACGGCGTATTGAAAACACTTTCGAAAAATTTGTTAAAAGCGGAGCACACATCCTCAGGGTCAGAATACTGGGTACTTGATAGCGAAAATTGTTTGGGATAATGAGATGTTCTTCTTTTAGCTTTTACGTATGACCAAAAATACTTCGGAGAATAACGTATTAAGTTTTCAGCACTTTCAGCAAATTCTAAAAAACAACGTTTTTGGACAGTTTTTTGTCTTTTTCTGAGAAGTGTAAATTCGTCATAATCTCGTGGATTTCCATGTCGTTTCCATTTTTTATGAGCTTTCATTTTTTCGTGGTTGATTTTTAACAGGGATTTTTTATACCAGGCTGGATATCTCTTAGATTTAATATTTTTACTAGTAAGCGGTACAAAACGAGAGAAACACTCTTCAAGTTTTTTATAAAAAAGGTTTACTGCGTTATCAAGTGTGTCAGTATCCTGCAAGATACTCCAGTCAACGCTATCCAGATATTCATTTATCTCGAGGTAATTACATTTAAAAAAATTGAAACGCTTCTGATTATTTTCTTTAAATGGCACGACATGTAAATCCATAACAGAAATATTTAGTGACGGGTGGTGTGTGTCCTCCTTAAGCAATGGTGCCCGGTCGTGAGAAACAGAGATAGGTAAGTTACAAAACACAAGGTCTAAGTATTTGTTATTAATATTGTGTATTAAATTAGATTGCGACAGACCATGATAGCTCATATTGTCTAGGAAACGTGTTGCAGCTTCTGAGAGAGGTTGTGACGGGGAATAATTGACACAGTACATATTATTCTCATCATACCATGTAATAAATGGCAGATTAAAATCTCCAATTAGCATAATATTATCTGTAGGATAAGTGTTTACTAAGTTCTGGATATTATCACTAACATAATTCAATCGCGTCGGCAAAGTATCTGAATCAGGAGGCAGATACACTATAACAAGATGTAGATTAGCTAGCGAGTCAAGTGCGTCCGCCGGTATAGATAAACACAGCGCCTCAGTATCACTACGATGCACCCAGTCGGCGCACACACAGGCGCGCAGTTCACGGCGAACACAAATCATAACGCCACCGCCTGTTCTTTTGTTTGTTGCATTTAGGTTTCGATCGCAACGGAAAACGTCGTACCTAGCGTCGCACAACTCAGCACTCGAGACATCATCCTGTAGCCAAGTTTCCGAGAATAATAAAATGTCATAATCGTGTAATAATATATTATTAAATAAATCTAAACACTTTGTACGTAGGCCGCGCACGTTTTGGTATAAAATGTTTAATTCTGTGTTATGTAATGCGTTATTAGCCATGGGGAACTGAGAAAATATTTTGTAATAAAATTTGAGAAAGAATAGCTAAAGGCGGCAGGTCAACTATTATAGTGTAATAATTACGATAGATTGATGTATATAATATGTTAATTGGTTTCGATTGATTTATTTGTTTTTTTTTGATACTCAGTTTATTTGTATGTGGTAGTGTAAATGTAACTATATGTATAGTTGTATACAAGCAATATAATATACATATTATATTAAGTCTATGAGTAATATAATGACTTGAATGGGAATGATAATAATATAGATATGCAATACTGTGAACTCGTTCTCTATTCATAAAACTAACAATGTGACAGTGTGAGTACAAAATTGGATGGCGTAAGCTACAATAACATGACAGCGAATCAGTTTGACTATCCGATGCACACATAACAGCACACATGACACGATATAACAGGTATAAAAAACATTTAAAAATCGGCAAACTGTAAATAAAGTACATGCTCATTTCACTTTGTTTAAGTCTACGTAATCGGTTATTATAATAGAGGGGGAGGTGTCGTTTTTTCGCATAAAAATCTTCCCGTTACGTATCCATACGTAGGCATATCCAAACTGGGTCGCAGCTTCACGCGCCTGCTTGTATAGCTTCTTATAGTAAGGAATCAGATGTTCATTTATGTAGATACGTTGACCGTCGCCAGGCAAGCCAATATCGGAGGTTGTTAATCCTTTGTTTTTACGAATGGCAGATATGATACGATCCTTGACCAGTTGAGATTGCAATTTGACAATTATATTCTTAGGCCTATTAGGCAATCTGGTTGGCACTCGGTGGATGTGTATGATGTCGTCTGCGGCAAGTTGAACACCAAGTTGGCAGCAGATCTGCTTGAGATATTCAGACAGAACTTCGTTTTTATTAATTGGAATACCTGATATTTCGAGGTTATTTAAACGGTCCCGTTGTTGTTGTAAATTATGTTCCTTTTGAAGAACCATGAGCTGTGACTTGCATTCAGTTAGTTCCGATTTAGTTTTTTTTAATTCGATGACGTCTATCGTCATGGAGCTTACCTTTGATTTCCAATCATCATGTGAATTAGATAAGAAATTCACAGATTCCGTTACCTTACTCAACTCTGTTTTTAATTTATTGTGCTCCGAAGACAGATTTTTCATGGATGCTGTGATGGAAGTAATCTTATTGTCCAGATCGACAATGTTATCGTTCATGCCTGATAATTTCTCGTCATTCGATGTCCTGAACTCATTTAGGAAAGTCATAATTTCAGCCCTAAAGTCCGCCAGTTCCTTGGTAAAGTCTTTTTCGGCCTCAGGCTTTTTCCGTCTCCGTACAGTTATGAGTTCCGCATTGGCACTTATCGATGGCAGGTCCGGCTGTGATCCAGCATGGGAGAGGCTGCTGTTAGAGTGAGTCGGAGAATGAGTAACGCTCATTTTAACTTGGTGGTTAAAAGATAAGCGTGAGCGAGATAACTATATTCGCGTCGATGCCGACCGTAGGTCACACGACACCACTAACAATTATACTTCACGAACTTATTGCACCAGAGAATGTCTTACTCGAAATTGATTTCTAAGGGAATAAGTACAGATCACAAGATGTTCTGACTGTGACAAATTCGTAAAAAATATTGCGGAGCAAAAATCGCGACACACGTCTGCCTTCCAACTTGTCCCGAGCGATATTTTAAAACAAATTGTTATCCATTTATGCAATAATTTCTTCTCTGGATTAAGTAGATACATTAATTTCCATATTCGTCAATTAGTATCTACTGGTGGCCCGCTGTCACTTGTGTCGGAAGATTTCGAAACATAGTTGTGTTATTAGTTCCAGTCTTTGCCAATAGATAGCGCTGGGTGTCGATTACATAGCGCAACTGTTTCGTCTTTTTAGTTTGCACATAAGCCTCGAGGTTGTCTGTAGGAGACGTCTCTTTATAAATAGATTTACTCTGTACAAGTTAGAAACTAACGTAAGACAGCGTACCTACACGAAAGTCGATTGTCCCTCTAATCCTAAAGTCGCAAGAAACTTAGCAAACTGAAGTTGTTTCGCACCTGCCCCGGCAAGCGCCGGGATTCGATTAGCATCAGCTTGCATCGGTATTGCATTATCCCCCGCGTCGCCGCTTAATCTGGTTTGACGTCTATTGATACAATCCTAAGAGAGCTTACATACGTAAATCAATTTACCGTCGACGTATACCATCTCGCAGCCCTCATAATTTAAACGTTAGCATGTTCCTCGTTCCTGCCCTGAGCCATCAAGTCATACTTACTTACTTACTCCGATGGCTCAACGACCCAAAATGAATCTTAGCCTGTCTCGGTCTTTTGCAGCTTGTCGCCAATCTCCTGCTTGCAATTCTTGCAGGTCTGCGTTTATTACTTACATCCCACCAGCGCCCCACTGGTCGCGACCCACTGGCCGACGACCAGTAGTTTGCCCAAGATATTTTGGCGCCCCGATCTGATACCATCTCTCAACGTGGCCGAGCCATCGGAATCTATGTGCCTCCCCCATTATGTCAAGTCATGGAAGCCCAGTTTTTGTGTTTCCTGCTTCATACAATCCTGGATTTTTAGGCGGGGCGTGAATGGGCCGGCTCGACCAACTACGTCCTCACAGAGACCGGCGAGAAGCAGCGCCTGCGCAATGTTATGTCGAGTGAGTGAGGGTACCGGATAACCATTGGGGGAAAGGTGGTTAAAGGTTGGCAGTGCATTTGTGACTCTCTGGTGCTGCAGGTGTCTACATACCAGTGCCGACCGATGGGCCGACGCCTGTTGGCCGACCTAGATATCGCTGGAAAGACCTATAATTTAAAAAAAAATTAGTATATATACATTTAAGTTGTAGGTAAACAAAGACGTGGTACAATGTAATAGCTGGAGTCACTTAATCGCATTACTCACTCCTTCGCTTAGTAGAGCACCATGCAAGTTTAGAGGGAGGTAAATGTTTACCGATATACCATTGTATGTGTATTATGTACAGTTGAGATATTAATTTCTCGGATGAGCAACCAATCTGTATTATTACGTTAATCATGCATGGTTCATAGAAACGGTTAGTTAAACGCACATAATGAACGGAAGTGGAACATAAACAGTGAAAAAGACTACAAACACTTTGTATAGTCAATCACTAATTTCACCGAATTACTAGCTTACTAGCTGTTACCTGCAACGTCGTCCGCGTGTAATAATATCTTTGTATAACATTTACAATTATTTAGTAATTTTCAACCCCCCTTTTAAATTTTGACCCCTTACCCCCTCTTTTTCGCAATAAAAAGTAGCCTATGTCCTTTCTCAGGGTTAGGGTCTAGATCTGTATTCCAAATTTCATTCAAATCCGTTCAGTAATCTAGGCGTGAAAGAGTAGCACACAGACAGACGCCTGATAGTCCGGTCTTGTCACAATGTTATCCTACATACATATCAAAAGCAGCAATAGAGAATGCACTTTTGTCTGCGCACACAATCGAAGGTCGAACGTTGAATTGTCCGATTGGCGAAATATCGGCACAGGATTATTATTTAGAGCCTTTCTTACCATCATACCATAATCTTTATTCTCCCATCCATAAAAGGCAGTCAAAAGTAATGTCACTGTTAACAAGCCTTAATGAAGAACGGGTTATGTTTACGCGAATCATAACGCGTTTACCCGCGACCTTTGGCCCCGCGGGGCTGAGGCGCGTTCGCCCCAACGGCCCTTATCTCCCGCGGCTCATTAGTCCGAAACTACCCTCCAATGGAGACGCTGCCCGCAGTTTGGGTAGGGTTGATCAATCTAAGTATTGTTTATTTTGATCTAATTTTGTTGAATTCGCTGGCAAATGTGGCAATATTTTTATTTTTGCTATTACATTTTTTCTTAAGTGCACTTAAAACTCATCGAAGGGTTCAAACCAATTTGTTTTGTTTTTATATTGAGGACAATCAAGATGACCTTACTCCGCCTGATGGTAAGCGGCCGTGAGATCCAAATATGAGGTTGACAGACACAAAAGAACAGACTAAGTACCAATTGAGTTGAGTGAATTTATTTAAAAATATGGCAATATTTACGAATAGCGCCATACTTTCGCTTCCATTGTGCAACTATGTGTTGACCAGCAGCGCTACCATGTGTTGACATCTAAAACTGACTTAACGTAAACTATTGCTCTGTCTCTTTCAAATGCATCACAATGAAAGAGACAAAGCGATAGTTTTTGATAGCGAGGATAGTATTTCAAACTCATGGTAAGGCTACAATTATAACATGTCACTGTATAAATAAAGTATGTCTATTCTCTTTTACTGTTACAAATGGGCTTAAAAGTTTTATAACTTTTCTACGTTCTGAAGTTCCCATCAACAAAGTAAGTAATTTGAATAAAGGGACCATATACCCTTACAGTCCACTGCTGGCGCGCCAAGTTGGTGAAATTTAGGACAGTTGGCCAGCAGTCCTTCTGAGAAATATTTTATGTAAAGGTAGCCATTCTGACATATACTCGCGTTTACGAGCGCTCTATTTAATGCAATTAAGGTTCACTTTGATTTAAATTTTATATGACTTGTGCAATGTTAGCACAATTCAAATTCAACGTAAATAGCGTTTGTCGTCGACACAAATCTTGTCAACGTTCATTATCTAAGGCTAGAATCTAGTATAGGTTGTCTAAAAGACATCCAAATCCAAACTTTTATTTCCGTTCTAAAACTACTATCTAATTCTTTGTAAAATTACTCAGTCTACTACCTAGGCTAATTTCATTTGTATTAATAGAAGTGAAACAACCGAAACGACAAACAGTAAAGACAAAGTTTTTTTTATTTGGGACAATCAACCACACTTCGCCTGATGGCACAGAATACTTAATCTGATGGTAAGCGGCCGTGAGATCTAAATATGAGGTTGACAGGCAAAAAATAACAAACTTTCTACGTATTTATTAAAATTCAGCTCGTTTAATCCCGGTTATGCCTGTTATAAATAAAAACTAGGTAGGATACGCCATTAGCAATAATTTAAAGGTTTCATTCGGACCAGCTCTGCCGGCTGACAGCCCTGGATATAAGCATCCACGCTACATAAATCAGACAGCGCTTACACGCGTCGTCTCCGCCGAACGTTATGATTTGTTACTGGGTCTGCTCCACATGAGCCATGTCGCTTGATGCCTCTATATGCTTTAGAAGGTCTACGAAGGTCATTGTTGCAATATTTTTTTCGTTTGTTTCGAGCAATTTTACAAGGATTCCTCTATTTTTCTGTACCGAACGTTATGATTTGTTACTGGGTTTGCTCCACATGAGCCATGTCGCTTGATGCCTCTATATGCTTAAGAAGGTCTACGAAGGTCATTGTTGCAATAATTTTTCCGTTTGATTCTAGCGATTTTTCAAGGATTCCTCTATTTTTTTGTACCGAACGTAATGATTTGTTACTGGGTCTACTCCACATGAGCCATGTCGCTTGATGCCTTTATATGGTTTAGAAGGTCTACGAAGGTCATTGTTGCAATATTTCTCCCGTTTGATTCTAGTAATTTTTCGAGGATTCCTCTATTTTTCTGTACCGAACGTTATGATTTGTTACTGGGTCTACTCCACATGAGCAATGTCGCTTGATGCCTCTATATTCTTTAGAAGGTCTACGAATGTCATTGTTGCAATATTTTTTTCGTTTGATTCTAGTAATTTTTCCTCCATTTTTCAGTGATCGCGATGGAGAAGTCTGAAGTATAACCACGGTAGGATTAAGGACATAAACTGTTCTAAGATACGACTTTTGAAAATTCATGGAATATTTTTTCGGCTTCCCATACAAAATGACTAAGACACGTGACCGACTTTGTGTGAAAAGTTAGATTTTTTCCAAAAGTCATAGAACAAATGTTGTTAAAAATGATTAATAAGTACAAGACGTGGTTAGAGGAATGTTAATGTTCACAGATACACACACCCAGATTTAAAAAATCGAGATTCCCGGGTTGACCTCCGTTAAAAAATGGCGCATGTTCTTATTCATTAAATTGCTCGAGGTTATGTTATGGATATATTTTTAAATATGTTATGGAATTGAAAAAATATGAGATGGGTTGCGGTTTAATTAGTTAAATGAGCCCGGCATTGCGTCCCCCGGGGCGCGTTGGAGCTTCGCATCCCTGCCGGCATCTCGCTTGGATTCATATCAAAGGCGTTACATCTGCTGATATTATCTTAAGTAACTGCAAATGAAATGTATATGTTATTTGAAATATTAAGATCATGAAATGGACTGTGGTTTAATTTGTTAAATGCGACTAACCTTGTGGTTGGCTATAGGTAGACGCCCAGCGCCGGGCGTAACAGACGACGTCGTGCCCGTCCAGTCCACTTGTGACCACGGCCGTTGTAACACGGTCGAAACGCCAAGCAGTAAGTACGTACAGCCACACATCAAAGTATACAAAACTGTCAAATTTCTTCAATCGACTCTCATCTGACTGTCATATACATTAGGTTGAATATCAATTGAGGAAATTTTACAGATTGTGGTAACGTGATGTGTGGCTGTCTGTATTATAATGTACTTATACTTATACATCTTCGCGTTTAGTCCTGTTTAAATCAAGTAATCATATAGATAGGTACATTGTCCTGGTCCTGGACTAACGTTTTCTCATTTACCACGAAAACTAATAACAACGAAGGTATATGAAGGATAGGATACAGAAACATCAATTAAAAACTAGTTGATGACTGTCCTCAGTGATTAGTCACAGTAAACGATCGCTTTGATGCCCAGACAAACCCCTACAGGGACGTGCTCAGCCAATTAAACGAACACGCGTGTCATAACCTTGTTACTTGTATCATTTTAGTTTGTTTCCGCTTGTGTAATTTTTGGGGAGGCAAATGAAGCGAATTAGGACCAGGGCCACGTCTGCCGGACACTACAGTTGTTGGAGGAAACGTGTCTTCTAGGAGTAGGTTGGACTTCTTTGAGGCTGTGGTATCACTCAGGCCAAGCCGGCCCGTTCGTGCGGAAGCGAGGCTCTCCTACGTTAAATCACCGTATTCTTTGGCTTACCTAAAGCCTTGTCTTGTCTCTATAAATATAATAGTATATTAGTTTAATGTTACATATCGATAGTGAAGCAATACAAAGAAGCAACAAAGTCCAAACTATAACATTGATCTCTATTAGCAAGTTCAGCCAGGATCACTGACCTCAGTTTCAAGAGAACTATTTGGTAGCGCTGACCCTTCGCAAGTTGATTGTTCTATATTATTTGTAAAGCTCTCCTCCACGTCTTCATCGTTAGTTTATTACAAAGGTAATATTACCATAGAGTTGCGTAGAAGATTAAAAAGTAATATGGAAAAAGCTGAAGTTGATTTGAGCTAGCCACACGATAAGTTTGGCTGGATAAGTCATTCTATGGAAGATAGTCTCTCGTCACGCAGTCGAGAAGCGGTCACGCAGTCGAGAAGCAGTCACGCAGTCGAGAAACGGTCACGCAGTCGAGAAGCGGTCACGCAGTCGAGAAAATTACACAAACAAAAATATGAGTTTCACTACTAGGTAGTCGCACGGCGGCGAGTCATTTTGAACTATGTCGCCGTAACAAGATAACCAGACCAACTAAATCATGATCACACGTTTCTGAAACTATACGAAACTTGTAGGTTTTCTGAGATTTCCCTCATCGCCGAACATAGATTGAAAATCTAGAAGAGAATGTACAAATATTAGTATGAATGGCGTGCATTACCCAGATAGATTCATCAAAACATTCAGTTACCAAATTATACAAATCTCTGTGGCGACCCAACCCTATTCCCAACTTGTTCGTAGGTACCTTGGTAGTTGGTAGTTCGACCTGCGATTTTTCCATTTTCTTTTTGTTTCAAACCTTGGACCCTTCATAGTTTCAGCCCGGTCGAATTTCGTAGGAATAGGTATGAGTATAAAGGTAGTATTTACCTATTGCGATAAAAATGTTCGCTATAGCGTCTGTTTAGACTTGACGAAAAGGCACAGAGGGTCTTACTTTACCGTGGGAGAGCTACTTACTTCACACGTTGAATGAAAAAAAAAAGAATTTTAATTTTAAATTTTTGGTATAGCAATTCTTTGCAATTTATTCTTAAGTAAATATTGCACTTAAAAAAATCTCGGGGGGTTCAGGTGGGACTCACAGTCCGACTGTGGAAGGTTGTGGGTTCGAGTCCCACCTGAATCCCCCGAGAATTTTTAAGTGCAATATTTACAAAAGAATTTTAGTTCTTGCACTCTATAATTGAACTCTATAGATTCATCAGTCAATAGAGTTCCGTTTTTTTGCCATTTGGCTTCGGAATCCTAAAAAGGTGCCAAAATCTGGCTTTGGCTTTTCTCACTCTGATTCTCGTACAATCGACACTGAGGTCGAATATAGAGATTTTATACAGTCGTCTATAAGATCTCTAATCCGATTTCAATTTTATTAATTGCACGAAAATTGCCCCCCAATCTTATTATTATTTTATAGATAGATACTCTTTATTGCACAACACATTACAGAACTTAATGCTAATAGTAATTTCCAAATACAATATCGGCGGCCTTATCGCTAATAGCGATCTTTTCCACACAACCTTTGGGTAGAGGAATATGCAGTGAATTAACAATTTATTTTATTATCTTACACGACCAATTGTATGCTTATTTTACCTTTTTTGTGATGAAATAATAAAATTATATTCTATTCCATTATAGACGACTGCCGACCGCGGTCTGCATTCCAAGACACTAAACCCTTCTCTTGCTTCAGACGAATTACGAAATAAACCCTTCTGGTTATTCAGAAGAAAGTATAGTTTATTATTTTCTGACTAGACTAAGACTAATAAAGCTGTCTTGGATAAGGAAAAAAGCACTTTAGCAAAATATTTCGTGTAGTAAATCTAGCTATTATCTCGTGAACTAGTTTTCCTCGCTTATTTAACCTCTAGATATACGTTTTCACACTGAAAGCGTTTAAAAATGTGATCCCAACAGCTCTGTCATTAGTAGTACAGATATCATCAATAGACGTCCACTGTTGGACATAGGCCTTCCCCAATGTTCTCCACACAGATCGGTCCTCTGCCGCCCGCATCCAAGGAATTCCCGCGACCTTCACCAACTTGTCGGTCCACCTTGTGGGGGTCCTGTCATAAGTACTCATAGACATAGATATTTATAATTACAGAAATGCCGTTCCTACATTTTGTAATCGTCCTTAAACCATAGTAATTGGTTTCAAATTCCGAAAATGCCAAATAAATAATTTCACACAGCACTTGTGTCAAACAACGCTCTTTTGCAAATGGCCTTCAATGGCAGCGATACTTTTAGTTCACGTTATATCTATATGATCGAAGCTGATTTCAAAACCGAAGAGATGAAATAGGCTACCTAAAATGCTGGGCATTTAAGTTTTTTGATTTATAACCCGCTGAATGGCTTGGTCTGAATTAATGGTTTCAGTTTTACTTTGTCATTCATTAGTAAGAGAATATTGTTCTAAAAGTTGCTATAATGCCTGGCAGTGGCCTATCGTAGCCTTTAAAATTCAAATTAATTTAAATAATGGAGTTGAACTGTGATATTAGTAAGAAAAATACATCCTGATTTATATGATGGAGGCCTGTGCTTTGCCATGCAATGGAACAGTTTTAAAAGGTTGATTTTTTACTTATCTCTTTTAATATTTTTTAAGCCAATTTGTAGGTATTTACTTTCTGTGCCTATGTATACTCGTATAAGATTTTTTTGTAACTGTCGCGCTCTATATGATCAATATTATTTTGATCTACGCATGTATGTATATTACATAAAAAACAAAAACCCAAGGGTTTTGCATTTATCGGACCATGCGAGGATTCATAAGAGTCAGCCAGCTGTGACGATATCGCAGAGGGTTCCGTATGAGGCCGGATCCTTTAAAACCTTGGCAAAAAATGGGACATCAAAAGAGTCACTTGCTATATACAGGCTGTATCGGTATACAGTTATGTCCTTATAAAAACTTATTATATTTATTATTTGGAAAATCTTTTTAGAAGTTGTTAGCGGGCTAAACGGTAAGATGTTTATTTTATTTTTCATTTTCATTCATTTGTCTCAATTTATTTCTTATTATTATTTTATTATTATTAAATTTATTTATTTATCGTATCATCAGCCTCCCCGTGGCTTTGCCTAGTGCGGGGGTCAGTAGCATGTATCCTGTGTAATGGTAATTTCTGGCAATAAATATTTTTATTTTCATTTTTCATTTTCAAATAAAGGTTGTAGATAAAGTAAAAATTCCACAGTCATTACCACAATAAGTGTTCGGAAGTTTACCGATTACCGAAACATCCTGTATAATAAAGAAATCAGAAGACTGGCCAAAGATAACGTGGCGTACAATTAATATTTTTCATCTACGTATGAAAAATCCCAAGGGTTTGTCAGTTACCCGGGGCGCACACTCGTTATTCATAAGAGGCAGTCAACCGTGACGATGCGGTACCCGGGGTGTACCCCGGGTTCCGTACAAAGGTTTTAGGATAGGGTGACCTCCGGAAAAAATGGCGACATCAAAAGAGTTAAGTGTCAAGGCACATGATGACGGAGTGTGAGCAAGAGGAATTTTAGGTTATACACGTCGTTGAATTAATTTTAATTCCGAAGCCCTTATAATAAGTAACACGAAAAAAGTCACTTTAGCATACTAGACCATCAAAATAAGCATGATAAAAATCAGCTGTACATACAAAAAAATATATTCACCAGGCAATAGGATGTACCTCTATGTTGGTCGAAATTTTTTCGACTCTTCATTTAAAGTTACTAAGTCACGTGATCGACTGTATGAAAAGTTGTTATTTTTATGGGAACTTCCAATAATTCGATTAAAGATTCCATATGTCGATGTTGATAGATTTATTATCAAATAGTGACCCGTCCTCACTTCGTTTCGGGACTTAATTTTGCTAATCTTTGCCAATAGATGGAGCTGGGTGTCGATAACATCGCGCAAGCGTTTCATCTTTTCAGAAAGTTTATATAAATTTTGTGGTGGCGTAAGTATAAGAAATAATCTCTTTATTAATGGTATAGATATATAGTCAGTACATACCGTTAGTTGAATATCGTTCGATGTTATCGATCAACGACCGATTGGCAGCTCTAGTAGAAACTTACTACGACTTATTTTTTGTACCCTCGAATGCCCTCGATAGATCGTATGGATACGACCTCATTAAAAATCTTAAACGGTACCCAAGAAACGTAGTAATGTAGCCGACGAGGCGTGCGCTCGCTCAGCGCACCTCAGCAGACATCTGTGAGCCCGCTTCAAAGGAAGCCGCGCTCGCGCCAAATATACTCGAGGCTTGCTCGTAAAACATGGAATTATCCGAAGCTTTACGCAGATTTAACACTTGTTTTTCAAATAAAAATATCCTTGAAGACTTGGGGAAATTAGATTTATTATTCCTATTCAAAATACCGAAAGGTATGTAAGTATGTATTATTGCCTGACATGTTCAAAATGTTACAGGAAACCTGCCTACACTCTATATGTAGGGTTAGTAAATTAGACAAACCTCTTTTCGAAAAAAAATTGGTGACTTTTTAACGCCATCTACGCTCCACACTTCTAGCCTTAAAATAACAGTAAAAGCTAGAGGAATCTTTACAAGCACCTTCTCGACACCTGATTTTCGCTTTTAAATACCTCCAACCTTCCTTTATTGTCCCAGGTTCCCGACACGTGCTGTTTCGTTTCACGTCATTAATCACTCTGTGCGCAGATTAATTTCACGGGGACAATACTTGCTCTCAAGGAGCGTCAAACGGAACGCGTTATCATGCAATAAATAGCCCGACGTTCGCAAAATGGTGTCGCTCCACAAGATGGCGGATCATCGTGAACGAGCATTTTTATGAATCGGGAGCACTTTAGACTCGTATCGCACATTTTACTTTAATGTTTTCCTTGCTCCCTGGCCTTTGAAAATTTTCTCGTCTAATCTTCTTTCCGAAGAAAAAAAGTTTTGTAAATGGGTAGGTATTTAGGTATAACAATCCCATCCTTAACATTTATTAGAAATTTGTATGTATCCATTAATCTATTACAATTCCTATAAAAATAAATAAGCTACCCAACTGACACCTTAACCAAGTCACCTCAATAAAGTCGAAGCTTTATTGATATGAGGATTTTGCAAATAAAAAGTCCGTTAGATAGCGTTAGTAGACGAGACGACTGATCCAACGAATGGATTGGCTACATTTTGACGGATTATGTCAAAATTATACAAATCAACCAAAGTCGTCAAAGTTGAACATCGCCATCTATCGGATTGTTCATTTGCAAAAACTCTCAGTCATAGGTACGGAGACTGTACCTATGACTAAGAGTTGTTTGCTATTTTAGTTATTAAATAAAATAACATTTATAATTTCCTACAAAATGTATTAAGTTAAATTAAATAAGTACTATAAAAGTAAAAAAAACATATTTTTTTAATTTGAACAACAGTTTTCACGAACTCATAAGTCATTTAACGCAGTTTAGTACAAAAATACAGTCTTTTATCATCCGGTTGATCTCTTCACTGCGCAGACGGTCCGGATCCGGCGCCGATGGACGCTTTGAGCTTTTCGTTCTCGGCGACTAAAGCTTGGACCCTGAGATCGTATTTCACCCTGAGTTCCTATAAACAAAACATAAAAACCCTTTTAATTCAATTATACGTGAATAAATGAGCCAATCGTTTTACTGCTTTCGTAAATATTTTTGTGTAGGTAAGCTTTGTATTTGCCCAACAAATGTGTGAAATTGTGTTATCTTAGATTATTAATTGTTTTTGCTACACTCGGCAGCAAAATCGGATTGGAACTTCTTATTCAATGGTTACCTGTAATATGTACATATTATGATTACTGGCAGTAAATGAAATGAAATCTACACCGCCTCCTTTTGAGATATTCACTATGACAATCTCAGCGTAGATCCAGTTGCAAGGCGTTTATGATGATAAACGCGTTGACTTGTGACGAGAAGTAGAATGCAACGACTCCAATAATGGTTGCGAATCGCGAGCTACAAGCTTAGTTTCGCAAAATTAATAAACGTACAATATGATCAAACATCTAATCTTGTTAATTAACAACGTTAGCGTAATGATGCCGGATATCTTCGAGCACAGGTTACAATGGATGCCTAAAATGAAAACGAGGCAGAGCGGCAGACCGCGATACCGATGAAGGGCCGAATTCGACGCCTATCTAAAAGATTGGACGACCGTTTGGCTCATGATCGAAAACGGGAGACCTTTGCATTTCCATGGGAAAATACAGGCCTAATAATAAAACAGCGTTTGTATGCTCGTGTTTGAATTGTCCAGAAAAAAATCCTTTTAAACTAAGTAGAAGTGTAAACTAACAACTTATGTAAGTGTAACAACATCATCTAAGTAATTCCTCCGCTCACCTTGAATATATTCAGTTGCGTCTCATACTCTTTCTTGAGGTCGTCATTGAGTGTGTTGCTGGTCTGTGCCCGCTGCAGCACCAGGCCGTAGCGCTCCTTCTCCGCTTTGAAGCGAGCCTCCATGGCTTGCAGGCGATCCTACATAATTGCAACCTGGTTATAACCTCGTGTAAAGTAATAAAACCAACCATTCTTAATTGTTACTACAACCATTTTCGTTATTAGATTGTAATGAGTCACATTAAACACTGGATGTAGAATGATTTGATAATCAAAATACTTTAATTATAGCCAACGTCGTGATCTTCTTTCCCTGTTCCGATCATCATCGATCATCGATCTTCCTCCTTCTTTCAATCATGACATTCTTCACACAAAACATTCCTCTCTTTTTCAAGTGTTTCTTCCCCCACTTAGGTACAAATCATGTTTTTTTTGGTTAAAGTCATAGAATTTTAAAAATTACATTCTCCTTAAAATATGTACTTACAACTTTTACATGAAAAATAGAACTTAGTCATGTCGCTACTTACTTCCATAGCTTTCACTTCAGAGTTTCTAATCTCAAGTAAATCTTTTGTAATCTGGTTGATGTCCTTGAGCGACTGCACTTGAGTCGTCAAGGCTTCGATCTGCAGCTCTTGGTTCTTCACCATCTTTGTTTTGTCGAAGATCATGCCTCGGGCTTTACTTAGCAACTGTAAATAATATTTTAACTATAATAATGATATTTTAAGTAGCCAATTAAGAATATTAATGTTTGAAAAATGTAAAGGCTTCCATAATTACGCTATGAAGACGTTGTTTTCTTTAACTTTAAAGAAATTTCACCTGAATCAATAAAAATCAAATAGCGGCACTGCAGTGACAAACTGAACAAACATCCTTAATAGACTCAGAGGCAAATCGAATAAGTAGGTACCTAAATATATTATATTATATCTTGTCACCAATAGATATAAATATATTTTCTGAAAAAACTTTAGGTCTTAAACTTGTCTGTTGTGAAAGATGCATAATACCATTTAGTATGCTAAACGATCCGGTATTGTGTGCATTTACGTTGCGCATTATGGAAAAACCTTAAGTATACTCGTACAACAGACGAGTGTTAAGGTTAATGACCTAAGAATTCTTTGTGAAATTTTTCCCTCCCAGATTGTTTTTTTATGTGAACACCATCGAGTGAGTAACTTCTAAGTGAATAGTTATGTACGTAAGCGATTACATGGGGTCTTGAGATCTATCTATAGTTTAAATAAGTCATACCTCTTCGTGCTGCTGCTTGATGTTTTCAATCATTTCATGATTCTTTCCATTGGGCTTCGAGAGTGCGGCGTGAAGTTCCGTCTCCAGGTTCCTGACTCTGGCTTTTAGAAGATCGATTTCTTCTTCACGAACCTAAAAATATGTACCAGAAAATTTAATATTCATGTAAATTATAATATAACGTGCCCGGCACTTTTGTATAAAAGATAATATATTTTTTTTAGGTGACAATTAGTCAATGATAGACTTTGATTGTGGCAATCAGGCTTAACTACACTGAAAACCATTATACCTAGTGTTAAATTGTATACCTATCAAAGTTTAGGTCATCATAATAAAATTATGTTAATTTATTATATAGGTCAAAACGTTCCGTTATTATAACTCACCAACTAATATTAATTAATTTACCTACGCGTAACGTACTACAATTCTCAACCGATTCAGAATTATCAGGGACCAATTAAGTATTCTATGGTATAATGAACACCTAATTTCACAATATCGTATTTCCCAGAAGTACGATATAATAATTGGGTACTTATTAATTCAAAAATAACTCGGTTACCATTAACATAATATCTTCAGCTCTATTAGGTCGATGGTAACCCAGTGAGTAAAATTAACGGTTTGGAGCGGGAGCTCAAATGCACCTATAGATTTTTCAAATACGTGTGCGTATCGAATCAAAGTACTAAATTCATCGCCTTCTAGCTCGACAGTGAGGGAAAACATCCTTTACCTCACTGTCGAGCGTGTAGGTGCACGTTTCAGTAATTCCTCTGATTATTCTGAATGTGTCATCTGTAACTGTATGTTGTCCTGCCAAATCTGATTGGCCTGCTAAAGGGTTGCAGAAATCATGGCAGACGTTTTTTTGAAATTACAAGACTTCCCAAGCTCAACCTGGGCTCCGAAGCGACAACATTGGATGCCACTGGGAATAACACGCTAGGATGATGATAACGATGCAATAATATATTTAACCCTACATGTGAACTCAATCAAATTATATCACAAAAGAAGGAACGATGATTTGACACAGACTTTTACGAGACCTAAGTAACTTGTAAAAATCCAATTTTAATATTGATTCCGTCGAACCCTAGAACAGCCGATGTGATCCATAGGCCTGTTTTTGATAATAATGGCGCAGATAATGGTTCCCATTTATACAAGCGAGTTGCCACATTATTATTATTAGTACCTTCAACTCCAATTTCAATCCATCTTCGCTCATTTCATTCTTAACTTTTTCTAATTCACCAATTTTGTTCAGGAGCTCCAATTCTCTTTGTTGCCAGTTCTGAAATTTAAAGAATAAGATAATTAATCTCCGCGTCGAACCGCCCTTGTTAACAAACTTTTTCATATAATATTTTTATTAGATTTCGACAACTGTATTAGGGATTCGTAGAAATACAAAAGCTAAATAAATACCGCTTTTTACTAACCTGGAGGCTATCTAGAGAGTCACAAAAATTACCAACTACACATCAACATTAGGTACTATTCGTGCACCAAATGCTAATGCTTATATTTTATATTATTATATGTATAGATTATATTTTTTTTTATTGTTACACCAATTAATAACCGTAATAATTAATTAGGAAAAATACTTTAACAATACTTACAGCATCTGTGGTAGGCGTTTTCTGTTGAACATTGTTCGCATTTTGGTCGGTCGTGGCAGAAGAGGTAGCCGCAGCAGGGGCCGCAGAAGATTGTTCAGCAACAGGTGCTGCAGCAATAGGTGCCGCAGCAACCGCTGCCGCAGATACAGGTGGTTCAGAAACAGGTGCCGCAGGAACAGGGGCCGCAGAAATAGGTGCCGTAGTAACAGGTTCCGCAGCAATTGGTGCCGCAGCAACAGGTGCCGCATCAACTGGTACCACAGAAGTAGGGTTTGCAGCAACAGACGCTGGATTAACAGGGTCCGCAGAAGCTGATGATTCAGCAGTTACAACAGGAACTGGTTCCGACACTGGTGGAGCAACAGTGCTTGTAACAGGTGCTACTGCAGCACTATTATCTGAACTGGCTTTCACTTCCTCTGTTTTGATCTGTTCAGGAGCTGCAGCTGTTTCTGCTTCCTTCTTCGCTTCATTTTGTTCTGCAGGTTTTGCTGGGTCAGCCTGTAAGTGATCAGATTGTCATTGGAGTTTTCTTATTAACCCTCGACGCAAAAACGACGGATAAGTTTGACGTGTATGTCTGTCTGTCTGTCTGTCTCTTTATTTGGCTGTCTGTGGCATCGTAGCTCTCAAACAGGTAAAACGATTTGAATTGTTTTTTTTAAGATTATTGAGTCGTGGTCCTAACTATGTTTGATGGCTACCTACCGGTTTAAGATGGCCGCCGCCATCGGAATTGCCAGTCGGGATTTTTATTTTATTTTATGCGAATTTATCTTCTGACAGTCTGACTCTTGAAATCTTATGCATGCTTTAACTGTGGAAACTTTATTGTCATAAGCATTAGAAAATGTGAGCTATGTTAATATTTAAAAAAGTATGTATGTTTCCGTTGAAAAAAAAAAAAATGCCTACCCCTCGCCGGGACGCGGACGCAATGGTTTCAATAATTGAGACTTTGAGAGAGTTTTGTATAGCTATTTCAGAGAAGTGGCTATTACCTAATATTATTTATTTAAAAAAAAGCCACCTAAATCATGTCCGTTTCCTCCTTGAAGTTCATTAACAAGCAGTTTAAAAACTAAATATTTGGCCGTCGTACAAAATATCTTACAAATAAATCTACCGTCGCTTCATCTCAGCGGAATACGATATGAAAATAAGTCATTAAAACTTTCACAACTGAAATACAGCCGGCCATTGTTCATTTTAGTTCTCAGCTTCGAATCCGACTCGTAACAAACTCATAATAAGTCTAGCAAAAGCTGAAACACTACCTAGCCTATATAAAGTACAAGTTAAGGGCCATTCATAAACTAAGTTTTACTATGTGATAGGTTGCTGAAGAGCGGACGGATCAGCTGAGATGTAAACGAGTGAGTCATGTGCGCGCTAACCTTTTAACCCCTGTTTAATACGCTACGTCACACGAATTTTCTCCATCACTCCTTAGTATGACGTCACATATTTTGCAATTTCACATTTAGATATTATTGGATGAAAATAGCAGTTCAAAAGTTAATTATGTTTCCATTAACATCATTTATAACAAAATTTCATTCAAAGATTCAATCAAACATTTCAAGAAATGAATAAAACAAGAAACAAAGAAATTAATTAAAAATCACGTGACGAAGTTTAGGACCCCTCCCCTTGCCATACAATGTCGCACCTCGTCGATCCCCCCCACCCCCTTAACATGTGACGTAATCTATAAATGGACCCTTAGTGTTACAAACTTTAACAGATAAGTAATTAGGTCTGAGACAACTATCTTCTCGGTAATTAGTGAAACTTGAAAGGGGATAAATTAACGGAAAATCTGGACATTTTGCGTTCACAGGACAGGCCAATCTCGACTCAGAATTTTCTTAGTTTTAGTCATTAGCAAGTAATTTACCTACTAAATTGTCGATAAAATCTACTGACCTTAAAGTCTGGGCTTTCTTGTAGTAGAAGTATTTCTTGTCATTAAACATTACATTTGGTTCTAAGGGAGCGTTTAAGTTAATACTGTGCATAATACTGCGTATTAATACGCAGTATCGATGGGGGTTCTTAGCACTGCTTAGGTACTTTTGATACTTAACTGTGGGAAGAAAATATGTATTGGATCGACCATTTTTACTGACAAATTTTCCAAACAAGCGAGCTTTTTTGTTGTATACCTTGGTATAAGGCATATTATTATAAAAATAAACTTTTAGTGGCAAACCGAATTTCACGCTAGCGGGCGTCCACCTAGTACCTAATATAGTAAAGTAAAGTAAAGTGAAGTATCGAGATGTGATCGACACCCAGCGTGAGTCAGCGCCATCTATTGGCAAAGATTGGAATTAATAATAAAACTAAATCCCGAATCGGATAATATAATGAACAAAATTATTATAAGCGAAAGGCAGGTTGTTGAGGAGGTAACAACTACCAGTGTGCCTGGTAGCATAATGTACAGTCGCCTACAATAAAATGTAAGCACCTCGACTCTTATGCCAGGACAATAAGGCTCATATTTGAATGAGGTTGTATACTTATTAGTGCACGTGACTGTACACGGACGGATGATGTTTAATAAACTTACAGGTTTAGATTCTTGTGGGGGGGCAGGTTTGGTCTCTTGTGGGGGGACGGGGGCAGGGGCGGAACCTTCGCCACCACCTGTCTCTTGCGTCTGGACTGCGTCTGCCTGAAATATAATATTCTTGTATGAAGCGACATTTAAATAAACCAGACAAAATTAAAGATTATGTATTACCTACTATATCTTACGTAGAACTTATCCGTATATTATGAAACAACCCCAGTAGCAATTTCTACAATCAACCCTAATACTTGTAGGTAGGTGATAGTAGTTCTGAATTCCCAAAGCATTTACGGCCTCTACTCCCTGTGATAATAATTGCTTTTGATAACATCGATAGATACCCACGTCAAAATTATCCCACTCCATCCATAGCGTCTTAACGAACAAAGGACCTACATCGAAATGGAATTTACGACCAAATCTTTGTCCCTGTTCCTTCCAATGGCGTAGTGCATCTTTTTTATGCTAGAGGCAACAAACGAACAAGCGGGTCACCTATTATATCATCATAAGTAATCATCGCTGTACGAAATCAGATGGGTCGCTGATTTCGTTGCTGGCCTGAATATCTACGAGATCAGATAGGTCGCTTATGCATTGCCAGCCATATTATAGTCCGCAGCATCTAACAATAGCGATGACCGTTATTTTGCGCACTTTTTTATAGTATAGGAAGGCAAACGAGCAAGCGGGTCACCTGATGGTAAGTGAACAACGCCGCCCATGGACATCAGCTACACCAGAAGGAGTGCGGATGCGTGCACTTGTAAAAAAGAAGACTTTCTACTAAATTCGGTATTTGACATGGTTAACAATTAAATAAGAAAATAATTGAATTATGTAGATTTTAAGACGCTGATTCAGAATATCTATGTTAATTTACAAATTAAACATTAGAAATATTTTTATTTCTTAAAAATAAATAAGAAATTTTGCATCTGTGGATTATCAAAACTAAAACGGCTTGTAGCCAATCAGAACGCGTGACGTCACGATGCAAGAAACAACAAAATTCCCCTTGTGAACGGTGCTGTTACTGTTAGTTTTGGGGTTAAACATTTGGACAAACAAAGGGAGAGTAAATGAAACAATATATTTTTAATTAGAATGATTTATTGAAATATTACAAAAAATCCTTATTACGCATTTATATTGATTTTCAAAATGAATAAGTTTATTGTACACGTGTCGAATATATTTCTGGGGGTCTAATTTTTTTGAAATATTGGATAAACGAACATTCGTATACTTTTCTATATTAAAATTAGCGAGCTCCAATTATGGTTTACTATCTACTCCGTTATCATGCATGATACTCCCGGGCCACATATTTTATTCCTTTTACCTCGAAATATTTTATAGCCACCTTTTTATTTTTAGAATAAATTCCAACATCGTATGACCAGAAGAAAGGACAGTAATTTCTCTTATTCACTTTACAATGTTTTAATATTATAATATACGTCTATACTATTTTATTCAAACTATAATGAAAAGAACGGATTTTGAAACTAACTGCAGTGAGTGAATGATTCATTCAAAAGTCGAGTTGATTTTAATTGGTCCCATCACTAGGACCGATACCACGATATCATTATTAAATTTTTCTGTCGTTTACGTATCGTAACGATTTTTTATTAAAATAGATTTTCTAGTTTAATACACATTTGATAATTAATAAAAGTCATTACTTATGATAGGAAACGCGATCTTGTTGCGAATTTTAGCTGTCAGATCGCCTTTTACATGAAAATACTGCACAATTCACCATTTTTAAGAGAAACGTCACGCGACACGGAGCGATGCAAATGGCGATGTAGCGACATCCAAGTAGTTTTGTATAACTTAGTTGACCAGTTCCGAATAGTTGACCAATGTACTTTGCCGGAGGGGAAACGCCCGGTATGGCATCTCCAGTGGCTATATACTCAAAGATTGAATCATGACGTCGAGGGCTAATTTGTCACGTGACTTGCTGTTTTGGCGGGAAATTTTAATCGTATTATTTAAAATGGCTGTTTTTGTTATAAATTAACTTTAAAAATGAAATAGACAATTATAAAACGTATCTTTAGTGTCCTAAGAATACAATAAAATACTTTTTTAAAAATTGTCAAATACCCAATTGGTTTCTGCGCACTCTAGGTCATCGCTATTGTTTCATGCCACAGACTAAATATAGAGGTATTTATGCGATTAGAGGGGTCGCTGATGCGTAGTCGGCCTTTTATAAATGCAACTGGTTTCTCGTTCGTTTCGTCGTCGTTTTCGACGTTCGACGTTTCGTTCGTCGACGGTTTCGTTGTAGGCCAATATCAGCATGTTTGATGTAAGGGTACATTTCTATGAGGACGCATTTCAGATGGGTACCGGAGGCCCAATTGGGAGGAAGGGGGTTGTTGGTTGGGGGGTAAAGGTTGGCAACGCACTTGTGTCTCTACTGGTATTGCAGAAGTTTAATGGGCGGCGACAAACACTTACCTACCATGAGATGATCCGTCTGCTCGTCTGCCACGGTCTATCACTTAAAAAACCTGTTGACAAATTCTAATCCCTCCAATGATTATCGTTAAATAAAACCTTCTCATCCGTGATCAACCCGGTCCCCATCCAATTTCGATATTGATCCTTTAATCACTATATAAACACCGCACGGATGCCACAACTCAATATGGCGGAGGAAATTTAATTTTAATTCACACATGAGGTTTAGAATACTAATGTTTGCGTGAAAACTTTTGATCGCTTTTAATAATATTTTCCATTTTGTCTCAACTGGAGTTTGGAAGCACGGCTAGAATTAATTTAGGCGCCTAGAGCGTGTGTTTACCCACTGGTCACCCTTTGGTTGGGGCAACAATATTATGTGGGGTTAGATAATACAGAGCTGAATAGAATAGAAAAAGAACATAGGTATTTATTGACTGCCATATACGGACTTAGAATGTGACTTTAGTTCTTTTTCACTTTATTAAAAAAAACTATGCATTTTACTGTATAGCGAAATAAATAATATACTTGTCAATGACTTTCCACCTACAATGGACATAGCGCGCCATACAATAACCGAGCGCGAAGATGGCACATGCTCCAAATTTCACCTTATTATGCTTCAACTGATCTGTGTACACACTGCTGTTTACAAACCTGCATGTGTAAACATCTTGACAGTTAAAGCAGTAATGTATAACTACGTGTCAATCGAAGCTGCATATGGTGATTTACAGAAAAGTTCAGAGCAAGGAATACACGGAGTCGCAACGCTTATTATTTATTTCATCTACTATAGGTATTTTATAGGATTGCTTGCACTCATTTGAATTTAATAATATTTTTATTTGTATATACAGGATGTATCTGTGAACGTTTACATCCCTTTAGCCACGTGTTCTACCAACCATTCTGAACAACATTTGTGCTATGACTTTTGAAAATTCGCATAAAAATTTTTCATCTTTCCATACAAAGTCGGTCACGTGACTTGGTCATTTTGTATGGGGAGTCAAAAAATTTTTCGAAGAATTTGGAAAAGTTGTTGAACAAATGTTGTTCAGAATGGTTGATAGAACACGTGGTTAAAGGGATGTAAATGTTCACAGATACACCCTGTATATGTAACTGATTCCATGATTTTGTTTAAAGAAATGATCCGTAACTCGAACAAATTATAATAATCCAATTATTGTACAGTGGCCAGCACATCAAGTTACTACAATCTGTCAAATTTCCTCAGTTGATATTGAACCAAACACGTTTGACATAAAAGTGAGGTTCGATTGAAGAAATTTGACAGATTGTAGTAACTTGATGTGCAGGCCACCGTACCTAGATCGCAATTATTTTTTTTACTTTTGTGATCTTGCAATGTTTGTGTGTACCTATTACATACATATCGTATCAGTTTTCCCCGATTAAATGTCATGCTAAATCCAATATGGTGAACGGTTCCAGATGTCAGCTATACCCAAAACTGGAATTCAAGACCAAAAAATCTACTACAATGGTGCTACTGCAATAAAATAATTGTACCACAGTGTACCCCTTTTTTCTATAAACACTCGCTGATATAATTTATTTATGGGTAGTAATTTTGAATCTATAATTTAAAAAAATATATATTTTAATTACTTTTTTTCACGCAAATACAAGACCCTTTTATAAAAACTTAACCATCCGTATTTTTAGTTTTCAAAGATGGTATTGCGCTTGTTATACTTCAGGTGTTAAAAACATTTGGTATCTACCTACAACATTTTAACAATGTATGGAAACTTGACAGTTTAGTCTGCTTAATGAGAAAAATAATGCCAAAAAAGGTTGGCGAAACCTAAAAACGTCACTTAAAAATTACATAAGTGATTTTAACAGATTTGACAGTGACGTACCTATCTGTCGTAGATTTTTTGGTCTTGAATTCCAGTTTAGAGTATAAGTAGTTACTTTTTGTGCATTTCCCATTATCAAATAAAAGGGTTTGTTATTGCGAAAATAAAATTACTTTTTTTGTGCGTAATAATTTTATTTTAATGATATCAATGGGAAAAACTGGAACCTGAAAACTTTCCATTACAACTAACTTGCGCCACTTCTCTCTCATAATCTCATGGAAGTAGGTAGTGGAAGCTAAAAAAAACAGTTATCGTAAACTAGCGGCCGCCCGCGACTTCGTCCGCGTGGAAAAGTAACTTTTTACCCCCCTTTTAACCCCTTACAACCCCCTTAATATTATTATGTTGATAGCCTATAGCCTTCCTCGATAAATGGACTATCCAACAAAAAAATAATTATTCAAATCGCACCAGTAGTTTCGGAGATTAGCGCGTTCAAACAAACAAACAAACAAACAAACAAACTCTTCAGCTTTATTATATTAGTATAGATTAGTTAGTGACCTGCCATAATCTCGCTCGGGTGAAAAAAACTAACAAAAGAGCGACTCCATAGTTATCATTGACACACGACTAATCAAAAGTATGCCTAGGCATAATTTTCAAGTTCCGTTTACAAGGCGCAGATGCGAAGTCCATTGTAGGTGGAATGTCATTGATACTTGTAAATAAAATATCTACTAGTAATCATGAGAGAACAACCTATTGAGCAAGAAATGCTTATTATTGTCAGGAGGACTCGCTCTTTCATGGCTACCAATCAATCAGTATGGATTTGGATTAAAGTGGATTGTGGAAATAATATCTTCCAATCCGTCATCTATACTATCTCATAATTATGCTTTTATATTTATGCAACCCGAAAAAACGAAACCCTTGCGGGATTTGATCGTCACTCAACGCCATCTATTAGTTTAGAATCAATTGATGTTGCCTTTTAAAAGGTTTTTCGGGTCTTACGCCGCTATCATAACTTTCGATCCAAACTTTCAGTTTCTACCTAAACTATTACGACATAGTGTAATGGCAGATTCCGCCGTGGGATTTGATCCACGAGCTCCGCTTCAGAGACAACGCTCTTAACCAATACACCACTGTCGCAGCTATCTGCCATCTAGTTAATGCAGCAATTATCCAGCACGACACCTGCACCTTCCACCTCAAGCCATATCGCTGCATCTTCATGCTGAGCTCTTCGGGGGCACCGGGTGAGCTAAATCTGGTTTCCGTGTATCTGAAATGAAATCTAGGCTTTTAATCTAATCTAGAATTGGCCATCTGCTAACTCAGAAACTAGGTTAGTAATATTGATAATATTATTAAATTCTGAATATGAGATTATCTCCAAAATCAAATTGTAGACTATTATTTACTAGCAACGACAAGGCTTACCGACCTTATTGAAACCGAAACGGCAAAACACGCGATGTAATTAATACCAGCGCCACCTATTGATACTAATGTCGCGAAACGAAGTGTAATGTTGCTATTTACAATCGGATAAGGATTGGTTGAATCGTGCTTTAGAATATCTATGATACTTGACATCCTAATCCTTTCGCATTGACCATTCATAGACTACCGAATGTACTTAGAGCATTTACTGCAAAACAGGAATTAGTGTACAACGTAGGTAGGTACATACTTAGAAATGCAAC